>JAZBHA010000004.1:60675-82117 GCA_037464855.1 Iselma pallidipennis
CGGATCCAGGTATTCGTGGGCCCTTAAACTGATGCTCTTTGAGGAGCCATAAAAGTTAGGTTTTGTAAGGGATTCCTCAGTGACGTACACCGTAAAAGAAAAGTGATTTTATCACCAATCTTAAGCCTTTTTTAGCTGGGGGCTCTGAAGCTTCATTAGTTTCACACTGGATCCGTCACTGATTAAAATAATTAGTTGAAGTTTTTAAAAGGAATTTTTCTAATTCACGAAGTTTCCCGAAATCCGGGTGACGTAGGCCATTATTTTACCTCTCTTTAACGAACTTTAATAAACAACTTTATTTCGTCTTCACTACTGATAGCGTCTATAATATAAGAACGTGAATCTCTATATAGCGAAACCTCTATATAACGAACCCTTGCAGGTCCGAAACTGAACAGAGCCGACTATACATAGAAGTGTTGCACAGCCCAGTACAAAACGGTTTTGCAGGGTCCACAGTGAAAGCATCCGATTTTTGAATACAAGGAGATCTTAAATTCATCAATTATCCTGTACAGTCACCCCTTTGAATGGAAAGAAGGAAGGTTATAATATAAGTGCGGCTCTCTTCGACATGTGGGCCCAGTTCACACGCCCATGAAGTCGTCGCTGAAACTAAACAGGTTTTCAACCCTGTTAGATTACGAAAAGATAAGACAGGTGTATCGAGGGTAGTTCTACTGATTATAAAAACAATGCACAGAAATGTACTTTTTGTTTAGTTAATTTTTAGGGTGTTAAAGAAAAACTAATTTCAATTTTATTTTACTAAAAGTTTATATTATGTCTGGTCTTGTAGTCAATTGCTCTTTTCATTACATAAAAGATTTCATTGTATTTTTTCAAACCAGTCAACTACTGAATATAAAAATTACCGTCTTCCACACTGATAATAACAATAATAATAACGGTAATAATAACAATAACAAGATTGTTTTATTCTAGTTATAGTTAGTTATATAAAGTTAAAAGAGCAATCAAGCTATCAAGCACCTTCTTGACCTGACTTTCTGGACGTGCAGTCTTCTGAATCGTTCGGTCATCACCAACACCATCGTCACCATCATTATCATCATCATCATCAATCTAGCGATTTTCAACCATCTGGCGACGATCTCGAACCGGTCATAGACATATAGAGGTATATAATAGAATACTATTAGAAAACGTATAGTAGAACTAGTAGAAGTTGTATGTTTCGAAAGGAAGGAGAAAAGAACACGAGTGGGTTACGATTATAATTTTGTTGTTGTATACGTGAATGTTGTTGCGAGTCATCCAGTGTGTAGTATGTTGGTTGTTATTGAAGAGACGTAAATGTGTTTTTTTTTTGTTGGAATGAGGCGATTTTAAAGAAAGACAAAAAAAATTGTGCGCGCTTTTAATTTGTTATTATTATCGATATGTCCATATGGATAATAGAAATAGTATTTATTTGTAATCGATAGTGATTTACGAGTCATTAGAGATTTATTTGTGTTGATATGAACAATGGAAAATTGTTAGTATTAAGTATTAATCCTTGATGATAACAGTTTTCGAAATGGAAATGAAAAATTGCTTTCTAATTTAGTGGAAATGTGCATTTTTGTTGTTGTTGTTGTTGTTGTGACTATTTATTATTGTTAGATTTGTGTAGTGTGTTCAGTGATTTTAATTTAAACTATACAGTTAAATGTACGACATTTAAATCAAGGTATTTTCGCAGATTTTCTATTTACCTATAGTCATCTCATCTCATTCTCTCTTTCACCTCTCTAATTATCCGTATTCTATCTACGATTTATGTTAATATTTTATTGATTATTCAATAAACTGAAAACGAGTTTTTCTCTTTCTGCAACTAATTTAAATAATGTACTTCATAATTTTATGCGAAACTCGTATTTAAAAATTATTAATTTCGAATTTTTTATTAATAAAATCGATTAGATTTTACCACAAACTGGCGCCAAACAACTTTTTTTTTCTCCTCTATCAAAACCTACCACACTCCACCTTAGTATAATAATTTCTTGTTATTTATCTTGTGTGTTCAATTTTAAACATACACACACACTACATGATTCTATATAAGGTAGTGGTCAAGAAATGGTTGGTGTAACGTAAAAGGTCCCAGATGGAAAGTGGAGTGTTATCGATTTTTCTGCTTCATATTTATTTTCGCAATCAATTTTCCGGTCGCTGTTGTTGTTGTTGATGTTGGCGTTTTATTATTGTTATTATTGTTTTATTACGATGATATTAAAATACCGGAAAAAATTCATTTTAAGGTAGTTTCATCGGGAAATTGTAATATAAATTTGGGCAAAATTGACAGGAAAACAAATATGTTGAACCAATTTTTAATATATTTGTTTTTCACGAACGTACATGCAGTAATAAGAAAATTTCATTAAAAGGCTATTCATGTATGTCGATAGAATTTTCTGTATTTCCATATTTGAATCAGTTTTCTTCTTTTTTTTGGTCTTCTGCTAGGATTTTTTCTGTGTTTTTATTTTATTAACATACTTTATTGGAAGCTTGTTTATTTCGTCCCCTTTTTTCTAACTATTCCCATATATTTTCTTTGTTTTTGTCATAGAAATTGATAGTTTTTTTGTTTGGTGGTCGGCATTCCAATAACTTTTTTCTGCTACCGAATTCTTGCTAGATTTCGATTTTTTCCGTTTTTTTTTCTGATTCATATTGATCTTCTAAAACAATATTTTTCCAAATTTTGCGTTTCATTCCTAATAACAGTTATATTTATTTATATAACTCTCTAATTGTGAATAATAATATTTTTCTAAGCTTAATAAAGTGGTCTACAAATAAGTAATATTAATAAAAATTTTGATAGTGTTTACAATAAAAGTTCAAAGATAAAACCAAATAGCTTTTGCAATAAAAATATTTTATTTTTATTTTAAAACAATTTAATGGGTTAGCAAACTGAAAATTTCTTAAAAGACGTCGAAAATTCTTTATTTTCTTTCTGTTCTTCAACACTGAAAAATATTCTATAAAATGTAAAATAAATTACCGGACTATCAACCATGAAAGATTGTAGATAAAATAGTTTTATAATTAAAACCAAATTACTTACAATGAGTGGGAAGCAAATTTTAATTTGTTAAATGAAAGCAAACAGAGCCGAACTGCACAAAGGGGGATATAGGGAGATTTCGGCCGGGGCCAATGAGTCTTTGGGGGCCAAATAGCGTTTGAGTGCCACCGATAAGCTTTTGCGGTAATTTTTCTAGTTATCAGCTGCAGAGATGTTTTCTTGTCTCATAAAAGGAAACGAATGGGTACCAGCCGTAGAAATTTTGTGAATATTGACTTCTACGGTCAAATCACTTTGCAACAATAAACAATTCAAATCTACAATCCTAAACAGATGCACCGAAAAAGGGAAATCCATTCCTAAAAGCAGGTAGTCCTTAGAAAAGAGACCCAGGTAAGATTGTCTATTGTTACTGTTGCAGTAGACAAACTATTTTGTTGGGCCCTATCACAAAGTAATTTGTCTTGTAAGCTAATATTCACAAAAATTCTAAGTTTACTATATAAAATTTCGTAGCAAAAGAAATCTAGAGAAAAATAAGACGTTAGTAGAAAAAAATCAAAAATTATTAATAAAATAAAGTCACGATCTTTTTCAATTTGTCGTCTAGTAGTCGATAATTATACAGAAGCCACAACTCCGACTAGAAAAGTGGAAAATGATTTGTGGTTTTACGAGTAATATATCTACACTTTTGTGGTATGATTCAATAGAGTCCATTATTTAAATAACAAGATAATTATTATTATCATTGCGGTAGATGCAAATGAAGTTTTTTAATCACATAATAATCTTGATTTTCTTTTTTTAAAAACAATAACAGTTGTTATTAATTCGAAATTTCTGATTTAAACGTGTGAGAATTTCAGCGATAAGAACTTGTTATTAAAATAATAAAATACAAAAGTTCGTTATAGACGGATTATTCGTTCAATTATTGAATATGATTTTAATTACAGTTAAAGCTATAATTTAAAGTGTATTGACATTTATTAAATAATAGCACACAAAATTGTATCAATCACTAATTAGTTTTGTCTATTTCTCTTTGTTGTTGTTGTTGTTGTTGTTGTTGTTGTTGTTGTTGTTGTGAATTCTAAATTAAAATAATAAATATTTATAAATAAATATGTTGGATCAAAATGTCAGTAAACTTTGTTGTATGTACAACAACAAATCATTGCTATGTTTAATAAATGAAGCTTTGAAATGATTCAGTGCTGTTCAGTTCTGAAAACAGGACATGAGTTGACAGATTATCAATGGGATATATCCTTTTGTCATTCCGCAAAAATCTATCAATACATTTCTGCATAAAATAACACGAATTTAAATCAAAATATTTCAATACATAATTTAAATTTTATATTGGTTTTTATTAAACAAAACTTCTATGTATGTTCAAATTTGTATCAAACAACAAGGCACAAAGTTTTTATTTCCAAAGCTTTGCTCGTAACTGTGAGTTCACGGTCCCACAGTCGTCAACCCACAGTAAAAGCCAAGACATACGAGTGAGTTTAATCACGATCAAGCAAATTACGGATTATGTGTAAAAAGACAAGAATATCAAATCATGATTAACTCTGTCGTATGTCTTGGTGTTTATTAAAGTCTAGTCACACGGCAGCTGTAATTGCAATTTAATGTATCGTGATTTAACACTGTTTAACGCACTGTATTGAATTTTGAGTAAGAGTTCAATAAGTGAATAACGTAGGATGTAACGTTTTTCTGATTGTTCTACCTTTTCATTTTGACAATTATTCAAATGTTCACACTTGCTATTTGGTAATAAAATTTAACAAGTTTTCTCCTACAAAACAGGTGTAAACATGTGCTTATAAAGGAAATGTGTTAACATATCGGTATAAATAAACAATGAACGAAATATAAATATTGACAATTTTTATGTATTTTTAAAACTAGTTCATAATATTTAGAAAATGTCGGACCAATTTTATTGTTCGGTTGTAATAAAGTTTTATTATATCGGTTATCATAACTATTATATAACCCTATATAGCCCTTTTTATATGAAAATTTTTTGGAAATTCATTCAATAAATATCAACTCTTTTATTCAAACTTTACCTGTAAATTCGAGATTTTCAGATAAGTAGTCTCTAAAGTTGAGTCATTTTAATCAATAGTGAATTAGAAGGGGGAGATCTTATCACACACAGCGTTTGTTCCTTTTCAGTAATTTCAGTTCCTTTTTAAAATACTTAAGTCACATAAAATTGATTCAAAATCTTGGAGAATTTTCAAAATTCAACAAACTACTCTATTAATTTTGATTATTGTGCAAGATAATACTGCCATTATCGTGACCGGTGTTCATATCTAATTACAGAAAATTAAATGATCGTCTCTTCATTACAAGAATTTCACTAGATTTGATTGAATTAAATAAGCTACAAGATTGTTGGTGTTGTGTTGTTGTTGTTGTTGTTGTCTGACTCCGTTAACTGTTTAGAACTGTAAAAGCAGGTGATTGCTTCAGGCTATGACACAATACTTTTCCACTAAAATAAATGCAACTAATCCATCCGAAATTGTATTGCCGTAGATCCGTTAATATTAGTCGAATGAACAGTTGTTTTTTTTATATATATGTAGAGTAGAATTCGGTTATTGCGACAAAACTAACACAGTGCCAACTCTATTTATCTACATCATTCAAAATCTGGATATAACAATATAACCACAAGACTCGCTTGAATGTTGTTATAAACGAGTTCTACTATATAAAAGAATACGTGCTGTTTTTTACAAACTGAATGGTGATTTACTCTACAAACTATTACACGTGCCAGCACTTTAGTACAAAATTACCACAAAAAAAAAACCTAGGAAATATTTTGTTATTTCTAACGAATCCGACAAAACCATCTATTTACTGCAATTTTTTGTGGAACAGTCTGCTGCAAAAAACCGACAAGGGTACCTCTTGATGTGCCGGACTGGACAGGGGGCCAATAACTTTTTGGGCGCCAAATAGCGTTTGAGCGACCACCGATAATCTTTTAAGGTATTTTTTTTTTGATCGTCAGCTGAAGAGATACCTTTTTTTCTTATAAATTCCTCCCGGGGCTAAGCTAAGCCAGTCCAGTCCTGTATATGTCCCCTCAATGTTTCCTTACGTAAAGCTTTGTTAGGGTGCAGATAGACGGAGGATTTTTCTCTTCTAACTTCAAACAAAGAGGTAGATATAACCTCTCCTTTTAAAAATAGAGCACAAGAAGGGGAAAGTTACGAGAGAAATGTCTCTCCGTCTATTTGCCTTTCTGTTATCTCTATTCAGTTTGTCACGATTTTATTTTTCACACAAATTCCATTACTGTAAAGCTGAAATTTCAGTATATAAAACACAATCAATTCTCAACTAATTAATTTCCACTAACATCAGATTTGTATTTATAGATATCCAAGTTTTCAGATATTCTGAAAGTCATACTTTGTAAACCACAAACTGTTTTAGTTTATAATGAAATTTATATTTAGATCAGTTATTGGAGAATTGCAGAAACTTTGTATATTATTGATCTTTCAAACCTACTACACATATAGTTCGTTTTTTTATTTGTAGCAAATTGAAAAGTTTACGTACTTTCAACACTTTATTTCCGTTAAGTCGCTACGTTCTAAATTTCTATTTGGTTCACTGTACTTGACAGTTGATTGTTGTAGATTTTTTTTCAAAGTTGTTACTTTTTCTGTTGAACAATTAGTAACTTTTACAGAAATGGCGTGATGTTTTCTCCATCATCAGGCTAATTATAGTAATTTTGAGTACTATAAAAATAAAGAGAAAAGGAACACAAAGTCGTTAATGTTATATAGAGAAATGTGTAAATCAAACAATATGCCACGTTGATGGTATCTGTTCTGAATTCGCACAAGGTAATTAATAAATTTTTGCTTGAATTGTAGTTTTTCTTTTTGGGTTGTTTCAGTAAAGTGTGACTTTCACACCAAATACCATCGTTTGCAAACATATAAATATAAAGATAAGTTGAAGGGCCAATGGAAAAATGTTAGTCTAGGACTAACAAGCAGGTTGCTTTGTAAAGATTTTTACAAGGTGCGGTCGTTTTGATGTTGCCGCTACATACATCAAACATCCCTCCGGGGACACTATATCAACCCATCACCTCATATATTCGAGATATTCTTGTGCCTTAGTCAGAATTAATCTAGTGGAAAGTCGTACTAAAAAGTTTCTCAAATTTTTTCAAACACGAAACAAGAAATAACAACAATACAGGTCTTATAGTTTAATAGATTTTCCCTTTTCTCTCTCGGTTAACATATAAGCCCGGATTAATTTGATAAACTTGAAATGGGGTTGTTAATATTTTCCTACTTGATGGAACTATAAGGAACAATAACATAGTTGTTGTTAAATAAGTCAAGGCACGTATGAAAGACGTGATGTTCTGTCGTTGACTTTATACAACCATCATCATCAATGACTTGAGTTTGAAGATCTCTTGATTGTATTGGTGTATATATGTACGTGTGTATGTGTGTGTTCTTTGAGATTTCCCTAAGGATACATAAATCATTCCACTGGATTTAATAAATTTACCAGATGAAAACTGTATTTTGACATAATCAACTTAAATTCTATTTCGACTTTTCTGTTGGTTAAGTATTGGATTAAATAGAAATACCGGAAAAAGAAGAAGACCGTAAAAGGAAGGATAATTGAGAAAAAAATGAAAGAAATAAAAGTTTTGTTATATCAACTTGAACCGGATGAATCTTTAAAACAAACCCACCCACACACACACACAAACAACAACACCACGCTAAACTGTTCTACATTACAATAGAAGTTTTCATAGAACTGTGAAAAAGAAACAAACAAGTCGATATTTTCTTAGGCCACCCGGTTAATTTTTTCTTTGATCAGCCGGATAGGAGTTGAATTTGTTTCTGTAAGCTACTAAGAGTGCGTGTACATGGACAGACATTTCTTTATAGACTTTCCCCTGTCTTGCATTATTACAGTGATCCTGAAGGAATCTTACAGAAAAATTAGATTTCCGTTCTTAACTCGCAATTAGCCATTTGTAAGTGGAACAATTTCATGGTAATTATTCAACTCTCGTCTATAAATTGTCTCGTTTTCAGTTTAAATTTAATTGAACGGTACACGAGGCAATTAACTTGACGTAGTTTGGTTCGTATTATTATTTGATGATGGTTAGTTTATATGTAAAATTGGTAGAAATATATCTGCATGTATATGAGTTCGTTTCACGAGAACTTTTGCCTTAGGTCCTTTTTCATGAAAATAACACATAATTATGTTTGAGTCATTTTCGCTTTGTAAAAGTTGTAAAATGAAACGCAAAAAAGAAATTGAAATTGATGTGACAATTATAAGTGTTATTAATAAACAAAAAATAATAATAATAAAAAAAATTGTTTGTCATGTAAATAAAATCCACCTACATCTATATGATATTTATAAATAAATACAAGGTTAAGAGATGTGTCTTTTCTAATTCTTCCGTTCTTAAATTTTATGATAAATTTCACTTCGTTCCTCGACAAAGCCCAATTTCTTGTTGCTACCTTATAAGAGATGATTATGTGGCTGTGTGGCAAAAAAATATTAAAAAAAAAAAACACGTTAAATGTGTTGTTCCTTTTAAAGTAAAGATTTCAGACAAAGAGATAATGTTCTGCAGTACATTAGGAGCTCTCCTGTCTCTGTTTTTTTTGGTTTCTTTAGTCTAAACGTCTGCAGAGAAAATTAGCTTCAATTATGTTTGATCTTTTTATTGCTATAGGTACACGTGTTTGGAGTACCTACGTTTTGCTTAGAACTAAATCGCAAAAGATGGAAATTTCGTGCTCTAAGCAATAATAATCAAGAACCAAATCTTTTTTTGGGGTAGACTGAAGTAATAACTCGAAATCTGACCAATTTGATTAATTATTCATTCTGAAGCTACAATAATAGCGTGCATGTTTTTCACTAAATCTTCAGTTCTACGAGTTGTAAGTTATTTATCTTGAGTTGTGAAAAGGAAATGTGAAACGATACACACAAAAGTTTGTCATTCTAGTGAAGATAGTGTATGGTTTTATTCGTGAAAGGTGCTTGTAAGGCGTCTAGTTTTGGTTAAAGATGGGTCTCTTTAGAATATCATTGAAAGATTACTAGCAGATGGGACGAACTTTTGTTGAATTTTAAAAGATCTTGTCAGTCGATTTGAAATCGTCCCCTCAAGGAAGTGGATATTTTCAGGTTTCTTTCATATTTCCTGAAAGAACTACAAAATGCCACTATAATCGAGTTCTACAACGTGTCTCCCTATACTGACCCTCTTTAAATAACAAAGTACTCCGATTCGTTAATATTTAAAAGAGTTTTTTTTCGGGACTTTGGAAATTATTAGGGAAAACTTAACGAATTTACATTTTTCTTGAGTGTAAATTATGCTTGACTTTTAATAAAAAATACTGACAAGTTAGACGGTCTGTAATTATTGGGATGCGTTGTACGCACGTCTGTGAGAAATGAGAGCCTCTTTGAACGTTTAATGGAACAAATTTTATGGTAGCTCCCACTTGGATGTTGAATTTTAATTCAAGCACTCTTTTGGGTGAAATTTTCCCTCGTGAAAATATCGATCTTTTCCAACTTTTATTGTAGTTTTATAGTTGCTATGTTGTAATATTTCAATTAAACCAACTGAGAGAAAGCAAAAAAACTGTTTGCATCTCGATTTATTAATTATCATCCAGAAAATCTACTGAATATTTTAATGCAATTGATTTGTGGGAAATCTAGTTAGATAAATGAATTTTCCCGATTAGTATTTTACTGTATTTTGTAAATGAGATAGTAAAAGACTTGATAAATTACTGTACGATTGAAACCAGACAAATCTGGAAGGTATCCAATTATTTTGGTTACTGTGGTTGTTTTATTAACGTAATAAATCTGTTTTATAAATCATTGGATTTATCTACATTGGGTCTAATCGCATATGTTTCCTTTTATAACATGATTCCCCTCTTTTGTTTAAAAGAATTACAGACAACACCCATATCTATTGTTTCGAACCACCAGACCATTAACTAACATTTCCACATTAATTATATCTTCCTATAAGAGACAACATAAAATACCTGCGCATACATATCACTACCTATGTATTGTCTTCAGAAGTTTTCAATAGTTACACTTTCAAGCAATGTTTGTTAAAGTTTACTTTTGCTTCTATTAGTTGTTTAGGATAGAAACTTTCAACGATATAGTGTAGGTATGGAATGATATGATAACAGACGCGGTAGAGGATGGAATAATTGCAGAGAGCTATGGGTACTGTCCGCCTCTTAACAAGCAGAACTCATTTCAACAGATTTGTAAGGATGTTGTTATTGTAGTAATTAATTCAACAAACTGCTGTAGGTTTGTTGAAATATATTAACCGTACTACGGAGACGGTTAGTTGTAGGCGTTCTGGTTTATTGCCAGAACTAATCCATTTCTTTTCGCAAACATCATACATTTCTAAAAACTTCTATAGAGGGGAACTTCTAAAGGATAATACACCTGGACTGTACTTATTCAGACAATAAAGGAAGTTATGAATTGTAATGAATGAAACATTGTACCTACATCTGGTGCACTTTACTTGAAAATATATAGTGCAGGATTATCCTGAATAGGAAACGTACTTTCATACGTGTATAGCTAAATCGAGAATTATCCTCTGTTTCTCTGTTCTAGTGTGTATTAACCTAGTTTTGAAGACATGACTGATGAGGAAAGTTTCACAGACGATGTTATGTGATGCTTTTTTTGTACGAAAATTCAATTGAAGCAGGAATGTTTTGACAAATTTCTTGTCGTCTTAAATTACTTTATATAAATAACGAGACATTCAGACGAATTCTAGAGATTATCCACATCGCTAACGACAAGATAATCTCCTATTTGATTTTGTAACGATAATCTTAACACCACTTATTCCTAATTAACAAAAGTATGTTTTAAATATCGCACCCGATTTGTGAGTCAAGCAAATCTCCAAACTGAAATACGTAAAATCGCATAAAGAACTGAATGATCTACGATGATCTACGAGAGATTTGGAGGGAAGATTGACAAAAATTAGAGATATGAGTGAACACCTGTCGTACAATTTTGCAAATTAACGGAATACCGCAAGGTTAAAAATAATTTACGTTGATAATAATATTTTAGAATTTCACAGATCTTAGTTTCCTATTAAACAAAGAATTTCTTTCATATTTCTTGTTACAAAGGAGTTTTTTTTTGTGTTAGTGGTTCATTATTCTTTACGTCTATTCGTAGAAGATATTCGAGTTTATAAAAACAGAATATTAAAAATTAATATAAAAGCACTTGATTATTTTAATTTGCTTCGTTATGTTATCCACAATTTCACTGTAACCTGGGTCATTGTCCTAAATGTAGTGAATCCTTTTCTGAGTGGTAGATTATTTTTGTGGTTTTTAAATAAAAACAATTTTTCGATTCAGAAAGTATAAAATTGGTAAAATTTGGTATAATTTAATGTTTAAAAAGTACTTTGAAACAAAATAACAAGTCGATTTCCCAGTGGATTGTATTAATTCTGGAAGTAAACAAACAAGTTGGTGTTATTTGGTTTAACACTCGAAAACCGGGTTTTTGCTTTATTTTACCCATTGAAAAAAACCCGAATATAATTATTGTTTAAAATTACACACTACACGTTGAATGGAACTTAAATGATAACTTATCACCATTCAACCGTAATTTTATAACAGGCTCTCTACACCGTACAGTCTACGTAGTAGATAATTATACCTGTCCCACTAAAACCGCTACACCGAAGTAACGACAGTAATGTAAATTGACTAAACCAAATTGGTTATGTCTTGTTAGTTAATCCATTATTTATATAGGATGGAAATGGAGGGAAATGTACGTACCATACATATGTGTAAGTCAAAGAGAGATAGGACCTTTGACGTCAACCTTAAGCTTTCCTTTATCTATTACTCTCTTCAACAGTTCTATGTTCCGTTTAACAACAATACATTATGGTATGTTTTCGTTCAATTTAGTGAAAAAGCTTGTAAATCATTCGGTTGAGAATCTCGTGTATTTTCATTTTACAACATGTAATTGTGGATACCACCTATAGGTATAAGTATAATTTCCATTATTTGAATGAGAAGAATTATTATGTAAAAAAGCAACATCCTCGGTAATAAATTTCATGGATTAAATTGTAACTAAGGCATTATAAATCAGATTGGATACAGTTGATTGTATTCAATAATTAGTTCAATATCTTCATTATGCTTTAATAAGGTCATATTATTTGGAACGAATCAACTAGATCTCTAATGAGTATGTTTAGATGATAGAATTTATGTCTGGTTGGCAACATATAGAGCAGCCTTAATTTTACATTTTCAATAAGAGTTACAATAATTTTGCAGAAGTTAATGAAAATTAAGCTATTGTGTAGAATTCGAATAGATGTCATCGTCTTCGTCATTGTGACAATGACTTTTTGATTTAAATATTCCGCTTAGAGCCTTGCGTGCTGAGCCAGGAGGTCCGTAGAGACTGGGTCCATACTGAAGTGCAGCACCGAAAAAGTGGCAAAACATAGATGACAACGAAGATGACGAAGATGGTGACGTCCATTTGAATTTAACGTGGTGTAAGTAATATAGAGAGTCAGTATGGCCCATTGAATAGGAAGAATATTTTAATAAATTTGGTAAATTGCAAAATCTGAGCTAGCTTTAACAGACAAATGTACACACGTTTAATGTAATTATTAAATGTAACTATATGAAATGGTAAAACTTAATTAGACACTCGAGTCCTATTCCAGTTGATAAAACCCAGTTTAAACGTGTTCAGAGTTATTCAATTATCACTAGTATAATAATTAAGTTGTTGTACCAACAAAACTAAAAGCTACATTTCAATTTAAACCTAGCTAGTCTCATTTATATCATCAAGAACTTTATGGAAATATTAAATTTTTAATTCTAATACACTTCTTTTCTGTGGGTTTCTCAGTTTCTCTTTAAAGTAATTTGTTGCTTCTCTCCTAATTTATAGTTTCATCACCAGTGGTTATTCTTATAATTTATTAATGATACAAGTTTATTAGCCACTAGAGATGGTTTTATTGGTGATATTTACATATTAAACGGTTCGTTCAAATATTAGTAACTCGCAATAAAAGTCTTTTATTTTAGTGAATTACCACTATTAGATAGAAGTGAGGAGCGTCGATTGTATTTTATTATAGTTGAATAAATTGCTGTAATGGTTAATAAAAGCAGTCTTATCGGTAGGATTTTTGGGCGATTGCCTTGGAAACGGTTTTCATCTACAAAATACAACTTTTTACTTTGTTTTTTTTTGCGTAACACATAAAATGGTATTAAACTAGGCAACAATTTTTTTCTTGTAAAACTTGCTTTACAAACTTCCATCTGTAAAAATTTTGTTATTTCTCTCCAGGGTAGTTTTTTTAGTAAAAATTAGAACTACTCTAATATTTGTTTAGGTTATCAAGTTTGGAAAGAGAAACTTTAGAGTGTTTATCATTGTAAGAGTGTGAAATGGTGTTCAAGTTTTCGGACAAGGTTACTATAGTTGTGTTAAGTTTGTCTAACTTATTTATCTTCCATATTCAGGATAATATTGATTGAATAGAACAAACATCTAACAATATGACCTGAAAACCGCACACGATGCAGTCTAATTTGCCAAATAAATCATCTAGAATTATAAATGATAGTATGTCACATTCTAAATTACTAAATTTATGATAGTTAGAGATGGAATTTGTTTGAAATTTAGCAATAGTAGATTTTGTTTGTTAGTACATAGTATGATATAATTTTGGCGGATGCGCCGGGCTAGTGGCGTTATTTTTAATTAAACCTTTCTATATTGAGGTCGATTAATAATTTAAAATAGCCTTTTCCAAGTTGATAAAAAACTCTAATCGATAAGAAAATCGGACCAAAATACAACGAGTTTGGAATTTGAAATTGTGAACCAATTCAATAAATGCTAATCAGACGAATACTACTATTCGTACAAATCTAATCGAAATGTAATTGTGAATTGAATTAATGGCTAATTTCAAATTCTTGTTGTGTAATCAAAAGCAATTCCCACTTTATTACTCTCTCCCCCTCCCTGTCTTCGTCTACAATCACAAATATTATTTGAAATTTCATATTTTCTCGTTTGCTGTTTTTATTATTCTTTGTGTGTAATCTTTGTCGTCTAATGGTTTGACTTGTTGGAAACCATTTCCATTAAGATCGATGAGATGAAAATAATGGTCTTGTGTTCAACAAAAGACACGATAGAATATTTGAAATTCATTCAATGAAAATCAGGCTAACTAAAATCACTAAAACCATAAAAACTCTATTGAATATGTTTGCAAAAATCGATATTCGTTAGATTGAATATCAAAGTCATGTAAACATTCATCTATTCATTTGAATAACATCTATTCATAGAGTAGCTTTACAAACTTGAATTAAAGCTTTTATATATAAAGACTGGACAGATATATATCATAAAATACTGTCGACAAGCTAATCAATCCTGCAACTTTTCGATAACAACAACAACCTAACAAAAAAAATAGTTGTCTCATTAGCTTAATCACTAATCGGGTAGCAGATGCTCTATCTAGGATTTTCTTGTATATTAATTCAAATTTCCAGCAATTATAATTGATCAATATTTAGAATCTCTGGATAGGTTAATGAAAATTAAACAGATGAAATTAACTAAATAACAGAAACACGGTACGTTTTAGTAGAGGAAAACCAACTATTTGGAGAAGAAGAATATTTGTTAAATTTAGTAAACTGATAACAGGATTGTTGCCAGGTCGCTACATTCTGATATCCTTTTATATAATATACAAATCCAGGATATTTCTGGTTGAGAAATTTTAACAATGGTTGAATTTACGAAAATATCTTCTTATTTACGCATAAATATCATACATTTGGGGTTTTATTTAAATTTGTTGGTTTTTTTGTTAGATATTTTTTTAACGTCTAGTCGAGATTTGAAAACGTTTTACTGCATTGTTATCAACAACTTCATGTTTCCTATTCATGTTATATCAGGCATTATTCTTGGACGGACAATGAACTCTATATATGTACAATTCTACTGTTTTAAACTAGGACGAATTACAAAAGAATTTTAAAGTCACATACTGTTTTTCAACGTAAAAGAACTGTCGAACAATTCGTGTTAATCAATTCTCGTCAGTAGCAATAACGAAAATTAGCAACAAGAACTTTTCGGCTTTTGGATAAAAATAATAGATGATTTTATAAAAGAAAATTACAAAAGAATCTCATTAACGGTGCCATTGAATGCGTTTTATGATGGAAAGTTTGTAAAGAACCACTTAAAAAATGTGGGCGAAAATGCAAGATTCTAGAGGTTATGGAATTACAATTACAACAGAAAACATTTCAAGACATTAAAGGGCATTTATTGAGAAGATGATAAGCTATACTATTTTTTGTTCTGTGTGATTCACAATTTTTGTACGATAGCCTTTCTTTGCTTGTAACAGAGACGAATGAGCCCACCAGACTGGAAAATATCCTAACGATATCAAATCAACAAGCGCTTATAGATTTATATCCAAGATTTCTAGCCAACATTTTCAACTATTTTGCTTTGAAATGTACCAGTTTTCAGGTGTATTTGTCGCTTTTTATTTTATTGTTTAAGTTTACAGTTTTTTGCCGGATTACCTGAACGGTCTAGTTAAAGATATATGAGTGTTGTTAGTAATTCAGGTCTTTTTATTGTAAATATTAGTCTAACTACAAAAAAGCCTTACAGTAAAAACATTGACAATAAGTTTTATACGTTGAAATAAATTGGAACAATAAATATTGGATTTGCTACAAATAAATAGTCTCACAGTTTTTCTTCTTAAATCTCTGTAGTCGAAAATTTTACAGAAAACACAAGAGAAATATTACAGAAATTTTTATATACGTATATCCATAAGATATATAACATATTGACTGTCATCGTAAAATTGTTCCTATCCTGACTGAATTATTATTACTATTATTTGAAAAGATGTGGAAAAGTTTTTGAGAATTATCCGACTATCTCATTTTATCTGATAGAAAGTTTTATACGACTTTTGTTTGCCTGTCTAGTCGCGTATCGATCATAGTCTTTCTGCACATATGTATACCTGGAGATGTTGTATTGAATGAAACATAGATAGGGAATATTTCAGGGGATGAAAATTCAGGACACATACAGATGAGCAAATTTCAACCAAACGACCTGCTTGGTACAAATCAGAATAACAAGTCAAACTGTGAAAAAATTTCTAAAAATTACTTGAAAGAAAGTAGGAAATACAACCTTTAGAGAAAAATTATCATCGATATAGGTCCTGACGACTTTCTGGAATGACAATCGTTCAATCAATTTTAAACTTTTCAATAGAATTGACAAACTTTCCACTCTTTTTATTGTAACTCATACTTCATATAAAATACGAAACTTACCTGAAAATTTATTATTTTCAAAGGAAAAATTGAGCGTAATAAAGACACTTCGGAGTTTATGGTGAAATTTCATGACCTTACCATAAATTCCAGCCTCTAGATACTGCACAAAAATCGAAACCTGTAAATTTTAATTTCAAATATCGTTATAAATTTCATAAAATTCTCGTTAAGTTTCGAAAATTGTTATGATTTCTAATATAATTTTACGACATGCCTGGATTCATGAAAAACCTAAAAATAAAACATTATAAAAATACCAAAATCGGCTTTATTATTTCAAATGAAGCACAAACATTTTATGTCGTAAACAATTTTGCATTTGCGCTACTTCTTCCAGCATATACCGACTCCCTTCCGACGGAGTTGATTTGAAAATATCCAGTGGAAATTTGTCAGCTTACCACCCACATGTATACGCACAGTGTTTTGAAAGTGTCTACTCCAGTTGTTTTGAATTCATCCAAAAATGCTTTCCTTATTTGAAAGATGAAGCAAACAGTATACCGGAGTGTGTTTTCGATTCTATTAAGGACATTTTTAAACAAAAAAAAAAAAATGATTTCTTCTTATAGCGTTCCATTTTAGAGACACTCCACTTTTTTCAGTTAATTGTCGTTTTTGCAAACATATACCGTAAAAGATTAGTGCTCATTAGGGGATAAATGACCAAAAACTAGAAGGTCGACTAGCAAGGGCGCACACAGAGAGTCAAAGGGAGAATTTTACCGCCCCCTGGATTTAATTAAGCCTTTTAAAGTTAAGATTGCAAAGAAAAAGTCGGATATATGTATATGTATGGCTAGAAAAATTTCTACGGGCGCCCTTGTCGACTAGAGAAGATGAATAAGAGAAAGAGGAGGAGATTGCGGTTTTTGATTGACTCCAATTTTACGTCACTCGACTTATTCGATTATGTTTGCAAATTTCGAAGAACATCAATCTATTTTATCATTTCCCCGATATGTATATACATGAATGTATTTGTGTGAGGGGTAAAAGTAAATTTATTCGTACGACACAAGTAATACGATTTCCATTAAAAAAGATGTAAATTTCCATCACGCCTAAACAGGGAGGCTGGTTGGTATAGTTTTTTCCACCGACCGTGCTAATATTAAATTTCCACCTAACATGAAATCCCTATATATTAGTAGGAGATATTGAATGGGAAATTTTATACTCGAGAAAATGAATCTAAAGAAATTGTGGAACGAAATCAAAGAATAAATCAAATTCTCATCAAAGTCTTCTAGTTTTGATTAAAATTTCTATTCATATCTAGTCAGAGACTCGAGAGTAAAATCAATAGACGGTTTTTTTTGGAATATAATTTTGAATAACAACAACAACCACCAAATTTCCATTTAAAATATGAATCTGTTATGTGTGGGGGAGGGAAAAAATACGAAATAAATTAGATTGAGGTCTCCTTGGCAACATTTTGACCTAGCATAACTAAAAATCTGTAAAGCAATAGAATAACAACAACTAAAAACAGTAAATAGATAATTTTCTTGTTTTTTTTTGTCTTGTTTTTTTGGGTTTGTGGACGATCAATTCAGTCGTCGAGACACGTGCCGTCCTTGGCCCGTTTATTATCATCAACCAGTTCCCATGATATTCATTTCAAAACATCTCTTTAACCATGGTAAAGACGACGAAATTATAGTCATAGCCAACCGATTTGTTGTGAACTTTAAATTGCTTTGATGTGCATTAAAGGGATATTTTGTATATATATATGTATGTGTGTGTCTGTGGATAAGGGTGAGTAGGCGTAGAACCACTATACCATTGCTACCAATAAACGAAAACATAAATCTTATCGTTACGTCAATGGGGAAGACAAAAAGGCACCAATAACCTAGTATGGTCGGAAATTGTAGTCGAGTGGTTGAGAGATCGTTCAGTTGAATCAGCTTTTAAAAGAAATATTTTGTTAGATGGTGATGGAAATAAATCTTTTTTTAAGAAAAATCAATTTTTATCATATTTGTGGATCTTTTGATTATTGCAGATTTTGCATATTTTCTTTCCAATAGAATTGGAACTTTCTCGATTTGACGGTTTTAGATTATGATTTCGGGGGTGTAAATATAAAAATGTGATCGTGAAGATCACGAAGTAATCGAAAACGAGAATAAGGGAAAACCTATAAAATAAAGAAACATAAATGGAAAATACTGAAGAATACCGCCTTGTAGATGGATTCTAGAGGAGTTATTTTAAATTTCTAAAATTTTACAACACACGAGACCTAATTTTCGAGTCGTTTGCATTTTAAATATTTCGAAAATTGTCTACTTTAAATAATTTAGTGTTATTAGGCCACAGAATTTGATCGAATTATATCAATTTCTTGCTACATGTTTTGCATATTTTCTCATAATTATATTATACCGCCATCCATTAAATGACAAAAACCATCCTCGTGTTCATTGTGAATGGAATAAAGTGTGGGAAATCTATTTATTTTTACCATCAATATCTGGATGACTTGCTTTCCGTTTCTGTTTTTATTCTCGTTGCTTTTGATTTTCCGTTTGTATTAAATTTAACAATCTGAACAGAATACAGTTCCTGTCTATATGCAAATTGATAAAATTGAGACACTTCCATACAGTAGAACTCACTGTGTTCCTTTACGTTTATTTTCGTTGTTTTTATGCTTTTTCCACTTACATATGTTTCAGTTTTTTTCAGAATGTTTTCGATTGTTCTCCATCAGATTCTAGTTAATTATTATCGAATTGATATATGTATCAAATGAACATTTTGATCTGCTGGATGATGATGATTACATCGAAAATTGAACCAACAATGATCGATGAGACAGGTCATTTATTGTACGGGGTACAAACGAGATTTCCTATCACTTTGGGACACTGATTTTCAACAATTTATTAAAACAGTTTCCAAATTGTCAGCAAAATAACAATTAAAATGCATCGCGATTTAAATATCTATGCAACTATTTAGTATTTTCGTTCTAATATCCGTTCCGTTTATTTGTGATAAATTTCCAATTTAATCTCAATTTAACATAACAAGCTTAAAATCTGAACCAAAATACGGCGACTACCTAATTAGACCTGGATTTGACCCTTCCTAGTTTCCCGTTAAACTGAAATGATTTACTTGAGTTATTATCTGGTAGGTGCAGAATTTATTCGCACTGATACATAGATTTATTGCCCTTTTTTTTCAGAATTTGTAAAAACTATTTATTGTAGGGGATGGTAACTGGACGAAAATCTTTTTTTTTTTTTTTGTTGGCTGGTCCATCCACTCCAACCTGTCGCTTGTATTTTCCACCGGAAGCTTGTCGTCCATTTTTCACTGTCACTACCATTCACATAACATTCCGACCATGTGAACATTTTTCCAGTTGCTTATATTGCATTCATAGAAAATCTCTGTACATCGTCTCTGGCTCAAATGCAATTATTTTTAGTTCAGTTTTTATCTAGTCCTTCTCTCGGAATTGTTCAATTTAATTAAAAGGATATACCCGTTGGTTGAGAGTGTTTCATTTTGGTTGTATAACAAGATTAAAAATTCCCGTACAACATACCACAATTGTGTGTCTTTCGGAAACAAATTCATTGTGGATTACTTGAAAAAAAGGAAAACATAACACTATTTCAATTACATGATAATTGACATTTTTATTAGTGTAGTAAATAGTCTCATCTGGGATGAGATTCATTCAAGAAGAAATGGTTTGCAAGTTAATTAGAAAATTTTACAAATCCTACTTTAATTAAGTTGTGAAGCTTGTAAGATTGAAGTGAACGTAAAATGGCGAATATAACGGGAAAAGCTCATTAATGTTGATGACTTTTGATTGAAATCTTCCTAATTTCTTTCATTTTATATAAAAAAAAAATTTTGCTCGAGAACTTTGAATTCTCCCGATTTACATATGAATTGAAATGATTTCGTAGGTATGATTGTGAAAATACCTTAAAGCTATAAAATATTAGCTACTCAATTCCATGGTTGATGAAATTCTTTAATGCGTATTTGCTGTATCGTTTCAATATATATGAATTTTGGCGAATTTTTATGCCTCAGTTCTCGCAAATTGTGGAATTGCATAATGACAGTTTACTAGACTTGAAAATATGATATAAAGGTAATACGATTAAATAATAGAAGACACACAAACAATACCTGTTCCAGTATAAAGGTTTTCCATAGTAAATTTGTTATCCTGAAATGTAAACACAACGAGAACAAATTCTCAAATATTTATCCGAAAAATATTAGCAACTTTCTTAATTCAATAAATTCTCCCCAAGGTTTACTCAATTATTTATTTTATAGAGGAAAAAAATTCTGTTTCAAATGATAAACAATTTCTATACAAAATAAATGAATCAAGCCGGAATCAATTTTGGTGGAGGCGCCGGGTAAGCTCTTTTTATTTCCTTTCAATCTTGAACGTATACGGATGAAATTTCGGAATTTGTTTTACATTCTCTTGATAACTTTTCTTTGGAAAGCAACTTGATATTAATCTCCAAATCTGGATACGGGTTTTATTCAACAAATATCAACTTGTATTTCCGTATTTGTTTCGTCTTATTTTTTTTTTCTAATCTAGAGTATTTTATAAGTCTTTCTGTAAATCGGATATTCTAATATTAGTATAGAATTTCAGTGTTCTGTCAACATTTCTCTTGTTCGCTGATGTTTTCCCGATAATGGTAGTGGATTTTGCGTGTACTTAAACTATTGGAGATATCCCGTACCATCTATCCAAGCCGTCAACATACGATTT
>JAZBHA010000004.1:82223-100743 GCA_037464855.1 Iselma pallidipennis
GACGAGGTTTTTTTTATTGTTGTTAGCCATCGTTACAAAAGATTTCTATTTCTTTCACGTATCATATCTTGTATAACTTTATAGCCGTATCGGGGGCTTTATTTTTAAAGATGTTGGTGTCGCAATGCGACTTTTAGTGGCAAAAAAGACTGTTTTTTAGTCTATTTAGAAATGTGTATCTAAAAAAAAACGAGAAGGGAAAAACACAAGCTTGTATGTAAGTGGTGAAGTTGCTGTAAATTCTATCTAGTCGTCGTAGGTGGAAATTAGCCTCTTAAAACTTTATAGTACTCTCTAGGGCAATTTCAAGATCGAGTTTGCATTTTTCGCTGTTATCGTAAAACGTGCCTACGTTATAATCAAATTCGTTTTTATTACCAACAATTTAATCAACTGTTCAGTAGTTCTATTATGCGAAATTTTTAATTTTTCTTCTTCTACATCCAAATATAAAACAACTAACTATATTTTAGCTGTACAAAAATTCAAAAATTTGCATATATATTGTTCTACGTAATATTGAATCGTTAGATATTCCGTACAACAGTAAAATTTGAAGAAAAAGAGAAAAATTGCAAGTCTCATTTATAATATCCGTAAACAAACCCCGGATGGTTTCATTTGTGTAAAGGGACTAGGAACGTATCTTAACAAACAACAACAACGGTAGAAAAAAGTTGTAAAACATACATTACTTCTATCGTATAATTTCGCTTTCCACTGCTTTTCACGAAGGAAGTGATAGTGATGTTTTATTTCCTTTTTGCACCACGACCAGACGTTTTTTTTTCTCTTGCCTCGTGTAGATTACTCGGTCTTCTAGAATTTCAAGGTATCCACATTAACTGTTTCCGAAGACAGTAAGTTTAGATAAAAGTCGGCTTTCAACTGTGGCGAATGGATTTTTTTTTGTTGTAATTTTCCGACAGTCCAATTCAATTCAACCTTCAACTATGAAACTAAGGATTCTCCAGTAATCACGCAGTCACTCACAGGCTGTAGTCGTCTATACAATTGTAGAAAAACGATATCTTTAATATTTCCCAGACATTTCTATCTTAAAATCAGAATTTTTCATATTTGATAAGACGATTTCAGGGGATTCTTTAATTTCATCTTTATACTAACTTGTAGTTTCTTTTCTACTCGTTTTTTCGATATTTTATTGCCCGTACAAAATTTCGAGACTTGTATGTGACTGTATAGATATATGTGGGGGTGGTTGAATGATCGATAAGGCCGTCTCCTGGGAAACAATACATTTTTAATAGCTAGCATGTAAGTTTCTTCAAGTAATCGATTTCAACAGCCAATGTCATTATAAGGGTTGTGTGTTTTTCTGAGTGGGGGCAAAGTTCCACCACCCCTAACTCGTTTACGTTTTTAAACGTTACATCCAGAATAATACACATTAAGT
The DNA here is from genome assembly GCA_037464855.1 of Iselma pallidipennis. NCBI lineage: Eukaryota > Metazoa > Arthropoda > Insecta > Coleoptera > Meloidae > Iselma > Iselma pallidipennis. The sequence continues at coordinate 83,641 of JAZBHA010000004.1, forward strand.
CAACTATTTCGGAAATGAAACGATATCGAATAACATGATACGTTTTTTTTTATGTTATTAGTTTACGTATAAAGTTCAAGTTTGTGTACGAAATGGACAATTTCTGTTGTGTGTATATTTATAGACTGAAATTTGTGCATAAACTCTCAAATTGGATGGCTAGAATATTTTAATCCATCTCATTAAAGTTTCTTTCAATGTCATTTTAAATTGGATGGCTGCGTTTTAATTCAATCTTAACAAACTTCATCCATTAGAGACTCAATTAAATGAAATCCACTGTAAACAAACAAATATTTAAATTAGATCTATGTGAATTCTTATAAATTTCATCAGTTTTACAATGGTGTCGTCAGTATTTTTGAAGAAATTCCATTATTATAGAAGACGAAAGACTAAAGATTATCCTAAATTGAAATGTGGAAATTCTTTTAGAATTTTTCTCTACAATATGTGGGTAATGCTTGTTTCGTTCTTTAAATATACATTTTTTCAACATTTTCCTTTTTAAATATTGTGCGTGAGTGTTTTTCATTTCCTGTGATTCATATTTGGGTATATTATTAAATCTTGTTATATTTGTTTTGTGTTACGTGTGTTTGTGTGCTTAAATGTGCATTTGCGTTACAATTGGTTGGTATTTATGATTAAAATTCCCAATAAGTTTTCATAAATAAGAGGGAAAAACATGAAACTCGTCTAGAATAGTAAAAGTCTGTTCGATTTCCCAGGGTACTGATGTACTTTCAACTGGTCTTCTTAGTGACTTCGCAACCGTTAATATATAAAGAATTGACGATATCGCACAAACATGTTGGTTAATTTTTCAAAAAGCGACTCAAAAACATATAAATAAGATGCTTTCGCCAATAAGGACTCTTTACAAACTTAATAACATGGAAAATAATACAGTAAAACCTATCGTCAACGGAATGTTAAAGAATTTGAAAACTTTTCCGTTAAAGACAGTTTCCGTTCAATAGAGGTGGATTTTACTGTACTTGCAAGTGCTTTCGTTTTCTCTTAGCCGACTTCGTATATTTCTAGGACTCAAACGGGTTAAAGTTTTCTCAAATTCACCACCTCCCTCAGGATAGATTTAAACAGTGTGTAGTTACCCATAAATTTTACCATTTATATTGCTGTTATCCTTTCTTGAAGGACTGTCAGAATACAGCCCACCTGGTGATGACAAGGAGTTTGGATTTACACAACTCAAACATGTAATAAATAACAAGGGATATGAGTGACTGATTATTTCTTAAGAATCGATCCTTCAGCTCCTTGAAAGGGGAATCGTCTTCAATATTTTCTTAAAATCTGAATTTCCGTCCACTTTAAAAATAAATCCGAAAACAAACATCAATACTCTGACTTGAAGGTTTGTCTTTCTATAAAACAACTTCTTAAAATTGTGTTTTTCTTGGTTTCACTATAAAGTAAGAAATCGGATTTTTGGAAAACATTAAAATTCTCAACGAAATGTTTAATCTTCTCTGGGAGATGGATTGAAAACAAGTTTAAATTTGAGTAAAAAAACAAATTTTATAATTATAATTTAAAGAAGCAACATGAAGCAATTGCAACAGAAATTTACTTTCATGCTATTTTAGAGAAAATCCTTAAAGCATAAAGATCACTCGGATGAAAAGATATGTTGATTTTGTGCAATTTAAGCTGATACCTACTTACAAATTTCAAGATTACATATCAAACATTACGGAAATGTTCCGGAGCTTATTTCGTTTCCAAAGATTTTACTCATTTTGTTACACAACGAAATATATATTTATAGCCACTCAACAGGTTGAGAAAAACGTGTATGTCTATTACGAAATTAAGTAATTTTCTAGTATCAAATTTCCTTACTAACAAAACAATCACGTTTTTTTTCCGCCCTTTTTTCAAGTGAAATACAATATACCGTTCCATTAATCAATAAAAGAACCTTCCTAAATTGCGTTTTATTATTTACGAACTTGAAACTAAATTTATAACGGGTTGAACCTTGCACAAATCGAATCTGTCAGATCAGGTTTAATTAATAATTTTACTAATTTTGCCCAATAACTAATAATAATCTAAACCTTAATTATTATAAATTTTTTTACCTGCAAAATGAACAATACGAATATAATTGAAAATCCACAGTTTTAATTTGATAATTTTATGGAATTTTCTATAAAGTTCTGTATGTACTTTCTGTCACTTTTATGACATCCCACTAATTAGACCCAAAATCCTAAAATATAACAAAGACTATACCTACAGTTTTAATTCGTCCTCTCTACTGTTTGGATTAAAATCAAGATGTAATTTTGAATTTTCACTTGTCTGTCTTTTAAATTATTCAAATTTTATTTTCTCGTTAACTTTACAAAGAGAGAAAGCGATTCATATCGTATGTTTTTTGCTTCTCTCTATGTTCTTCCAATTAATTTTTAATTAAACTGATAAGAATTACTGGAGTATTTATTGAATTATACAGCTACAGTTAACAATCGTCTTTGTTTCAGATAACAGTCAAGAAATTTCTGTCGAAACTTGATTAATAACGATTTAATTTTAAATTGAAAAAAAATAAAATACAATGAAGAGCAATTTTACTGTTTTTATAAAACTAATAAAATTTATATTGTAAAAATATGGCTGACATATCTGCAAATTTTGGCAATTTATCAAATCATAATCCAAATCCAAATGTCGATTCACTGGTTGACATTAATGATAACAAATCCTCACTATCCGAGATTGATTCAGTTGAAGAACACGACAACAATATTCCTGAACCGAATGATAATAACAATGAAATAAAAAAATTGACGAAAAATCGAAAATCCTCATCGAAAATCCCGGTGAGACGTTGTCTACCAGCTGCTACTATCCATCAACAGGACCAATACCAGAATCATCAAGATACTGATTGTGATGTAAGTGGTTGTAGAAATGGAGATGTGGATAATTTAGATGATATAATAAATGAGGAAAATGTGAGAAGAATCGATACAACAATTCCGTTTATAGATAGTGACAAAGAACAACCAGATGAATTGGAAAAGTGGGACGGTTCAAATGTACAATATGAGGGTACGAAGGATGAACAACGAACAGAAACAAGGATATTGGATGAACATTGTCAGGATATTCGGGATATTGTTGACGATCTGATGACTATACCAACCAGTCCTGATAATGGTAAGAACATCTTTTGTACTAACAGATCAGTATTGTTTATTTTAACAATTCTCTCGTATCTATTTTAATTTTTAAGTAATTCAGTTTCAAATTAATTAAAAATGTTAATATGTGCTTGAAATATTGCTCATTATTGTGCATTTTGGAAAAAAATGTTGATACTTTCAAGAGCACTCATTTTTTCGAGCCGGTGTTTGATTAAAATCTAAACGATCACAACATTCAACACTTCTACCTTAAACATTATTAGCAACCTACGCCACGGATATGAAAACAACACCATATAATACTCGTTTAGTCGACGATGCTATAGATAAGGAGATAGAACGTAATTTCATCTACGAGATCAGTAGTAAAATGTGAGTTTTGAATGAATTTCGTTCTAATAAAGCGTGAAACTGTAGCGTATTTGTTTAGTTTCGGTTTGTTTTTTAAATTCTTTATAAACTAAACTCTATGAACAACAATCTCTATTCCTTTTCATTCATTTTTTTCAGGAATCATTTTTATTTTTCTCTAAAATGCTGTCGTGTAAACAGTTTTTATTAATGAAACTTGGACTATTTTTCGGAAAAAACGGTAACAGTTCTTCAGTTTGGACTTTCTCTTATTTGGAATTTCTCTCTTTTTCCATTTTATATTGATTTAATGGTTTCGTTTCGCATTCCTTCTTAATTGTGTTTATTAACAACAAAAATTTTTATTCAATATCTGCACATTTCCATAAAGTCAATAGAGATTTTTCTTTGGAAAGTAATAAGATAGTACGACAGGTAAATGATAATTATTATTAAAAGACCCGGGATTTATTATTTTATTATTATTTATACGTATTTATTATCAATATTATGCATGGCTGTTTGTTGCGGAATTATTTACGATAATAAATTAATATAGAACAAAGTCCAAATAAATGCTCGTAATTCATACAGCCAGATTAAACATAGAAGCAGTTTCTGATTACAACATGGCAAGGTGAAACCGTACAACAATGTAAATGATAAATTAATGACATAAAATCCAGGTATTTACTTGTTAAAGTAATTAAAGTATACCCATGTATGTATGAATGCAGTAAAGCTGGTGTAAAATAAATGAAGAGAATTTCTAAATGCCATACAACTAATTAAATATTAACTTTTCTACGACTGTTTTATTAAAGTAATTTTTTTGAAAAACTTCCAGGTATATCTAACAAAATGTCAGACGAAACGGATTCGTTGAATCGTCGAGCACCTTTAACTACTGAACCGCCAACTATATTGGAAGCACCTGAGGAATTTCGATGCGAGTATAAAAATTCCACCAAACAGGTAGATATCAGTGAACCGGAAGATCGTCACCGAGAATCGGTGCACCGTGACCACGTTAATTCATATAAAACGGAAACCGGCGATACGATCGGCCGACCAACAGACAAGGATAATGAGTACTCTACCATCAACAACAACAATAACAAGAACAACACCACCACTACCATCAGTACTAACAATATTAATGTTGATAGTGATGGGAAGTGGTGTGACCAGCACGTGAATGGAGACATAACTGTGCCAAGTGACATTAACAATATGTTGGTGGCAATACGGACACCATCCTCGTCTCTGAATAGTGATGTGATTGATGTGTGTGGTGAAAAGTGTTGTTGTTGTTGCAACGAGGAAGGTCGTTGCGGTGCTACATTCAAGTTTAGAATGGAAATGGATGTGTGCGCGACCGACCAGCCTCTGTTGGAGGAACCACCATCGATCGAAAACGGCGTCGTGGAGTGCGCACGGGCGTCGGGGTGCAGTCGTGTTTCGACCGCCGAGGTCTGCGTCGCTCACGATCCAGACGCGCAGCAATCATCCAGCTGTGAATTCAACAACAATTTCAATAACAAATTTGAAAATTCCAATGAAAAGTGCAATGGAGCAAATGTGGAGGTTGGCGAAAAGTCTGAATCGAATTTGAGCTGGAGTTTTAGAAACGGACGACTGGTGTTTGATGAAAGCGAAAACTCCTCAAGGACAGAGCTTGAACAAGTGGTTGAAAACGACCAGTCTGACAACGATGACTCTATCATCACAGTTTTGCATAGTAAGGATCTTAATAAAAGGATAGATGAGAATCGATCAAGGCTTAAATATTTGGAAGAAAAACTGAAACAAGCTGGAATTGTTGACCAAAATAATGTTGAATATGCAAATAAAACGTTAAATAATAATAATAATAATAATAATAATAATAATAAAGAAAAACCAAATAAAGAGGAAAAAGATGCAAAAGAAGAGGTTGTTATAGATAAACAGGTGGTCGATAAATTGAATCTTGATTTAAATCTGAATTGTCTAAACGATGATAAATACAACACGTTTAAAGATGAAAATTTGAATGATAGAGAAGTGGAAGAAGATAAATCGTTGGTGGTAGAGGATCTTCCATCGTTATCGGATGGTTTTTGTGAGTTCGACGTGCGGAAGGTCGACTCATTCTCAGGATTCAATTCAAATTACATCGAAGTGTACGATGAACTCGACAGTGAAACGAACCATATAGCCATGCGAGACAACAACGGTGGTAGTAGCATGGGTGTTGACGGCGACAGGACTAAACACAATCCAGATAGAGACAATTTAAAATCACTATTAAAACGTCCTGGTGGCAAAACAACTAAAGATAAACGTAATAGTAATCGTGTTGTATTCAATGAGAATAAAAATGAATTCTTCGATGCTGATTATATTATTTTAATACGTGAAGAATGTGATTATGATGAAGAAGATGATGAGGATGATGGTGTGTGTACGTGTAATCAACATGAAATGGTGCGTTTAACGTGTTGTGAACCGAATTGCAATTGTAATGTGTATGATGGTTATGATCAAACACCGCAAAGTCCAAAATTTGCACCACCATTGGAGTTTGTTGATGCTGTCACATTAAGTCCACCAGAAGGATATAAGGATATGGAATTGGGTGAGCAACAATTGTTTGCATTACAACAGATGGCTAGAAGAGGACAAAGGACAGCTGTATGCAGAGAGTGTAGTGGCGCTCATGGTGATGGTGACGATGATGATGGTAAGTTTTCACTACTCCACTACATTCCTTTATCCTTGTTTTATCTACAGGAATATATGCAATATACATTCAACTAAATATTAATTTGTATTAAAAACATAAACACCAACAACAACAACATTCTTGAACATTGTTTCATGAGCACATGAGCGACAAGTTATGTATTTTAATAAATAAATCATTGACAACATTTGCTACCAACCCACGTTCTCAACACCTAGATGTACCGAGTATGTCAAATGGAAGGCACCTTAATTTTATTTATACACCACCTGAAACGTGTCTTTTAGTTATTCTAAGCCCTAGATATCAATTAATATTGGGCCTGTTATCAGTAATTCAGTTACGGTTACAAGGAAGAAGACTGTACAGGAATCTCAAACATCTTTGGACAATCTTTCAAATTCTCACTACCTACAGCTTCTTAAAATAATTAATTTTTTTAACAAGCTATTTCCAAACAGTCTTCTATTGTAATCAGTTCTAACAAAGACGTATGTGCATAAAATTATTTATTGAAGTCAGTGGCGTCGCACTTTAGCAACAAAACCTACTGACGATATAACTTAATGTACAGTTTAAAGGAATTTTGAAAATTTACACGGAACAATCGACTATTTTAATAATTTTCGATGATTCATATTTAGTATAACAATACTAATTTGTTCTAAATACGGTTAAATTCACCACTGTGTATGTCTGTCCTCTTATACACCTATTTTAGTAAACAATGGGGCATGTATTAGAGACTTCGCCTAGGCCTTGACGTCTTCAGTTTCAATTCAATTGTATTGTTGTTAACACATTACACACACACACACACACACACCTGAAAATCATTTGTTCTTGTTCGATAATAATTATTTGAAAGATGATAGTGTGAATTTCAGTGTAGGTGAAAGTTTTATCAAAATAACTATATAGGTAGATATCAGTGAAAGCTTTCTTTTATAAATTATTCTATATTGGTCCCAATTCCACAATAAATATCGGTTTGTATGTGTATCGTTTCTATAATCATATTTCATTTTTATTTCACATTTTTTTCTCCATGATATATTTCAGTAATATGTTTAGCTGTCACCAAAATATTGGAATTTACCCGAAATTTTTTTCGTATTTTTCGTTTTACTGTACGCAATAATGCTAACAACCTAGTTACTTGTTTACGGACTGTTGCATTTGAATCACGTTTCTTCGTTTTTTTAAATATTACAACACCTACCTAACTAATTGTAAGTGAATGTTGTAGATTTCCTTTATCTCTAAATAATTAAATACTAGTTTACAATCGTACTCATTAAATTATAATATTTTAAACCAGTAATTACAAAATCGTTACAATTTCCTATGTGAGAGGTAATATATCATATTGAAAGTGTGACAGATTTTGCAAATAGTTGCTGAACCGGTTGGCAAAAAGACGCCCACTACAAAACCTCCAATAATTTTTTTTTTAAATAAAATTATAAATTCTTTTAATAATAACAACAATCATAACAAAAAAAGTGTCATTTGACCGACTTCACATACCTATATGAGATCAAGTTTATTGTGGTTTTTCCAAAACAGTAGACTACATCCGGTGTGTTCTCTCTTGATATCAATGTACCTATTATACATATAGACAAAAAAGGAAGTCGCTGAACCTAATTTGTATTACAAACATAGAGATGTCTAATGGACCGGCCTTTTAACTTCTATTTTTAGAGAGATCTCCCCCTATGTATTGGAATCACTGTCATGCAAATTTTCCTGCAAATAGATTCGTAGGCTGTATATATCAGTAACGTCCTGTTTATAGTAAATAAGGGTATTTTTGTTGTAGCAATGATTTGAGAATTTTTCCTCTAAATTCGTAAATAACCGTCTGGGTTTCATAAATATATTCATCATTCACTATCCATTTGTCTCTAAAATGGGTTTCAATAATACCTGTTTTCAGGTCTTTGCGAGGAAAATCACTACCTTTCTCGTATTGTAGTGACAGGATTTGTGGTTTGATGGGATTTTTGATTTCCTTGATAACAAAGGTGAGATATTTTGTTCGCATATATGGATTACAGAAAAAGCCATCTCAAAATCCGAAATTTTGGCACAAAAGCTCATAATAAGAACTTAATAGAACTGAATATTCGGTTTTATATTTTCGCGTTATAGTTTTCCTCTAAAAACATCCACTTTCTCCTTGCCAGGATAATCATCTATTGATCGCCCTCAAACACGATCGACTAATAATATTACTTCAACCGTTTTTGAGGCTTCTTCTTTTCATTCGCTTCACTTACTTTATAAATATAATGTTTATATGTGTAGGTGTCTATGTATAAGTAAGTGAGTATGTGTGTTTTCAACTTTCATAAAAAACGACCATTATATGAGTATACCTATAGAAGTAAGTCTATATAGACTTGTTTATTTAGTACTAGACACAAAATTGGATAAAGTTTTTTCTCCCTCTCGTCTACTATCAAAGCAAAACGGAAAAAAGGCGAGAAAACGCAAAAAAAAAACCGTAAGAGCTTCATTGATTCAATCAAGACAATCAGGTAATCGAATTTGTTTCAATAAATACAAGCCTTACGGACGGACTTTCCAGGATCTATTTTCAGTAACTGAATAAAACACGAGTATCGGAACGATTCCGTTTTCATATAATATTGCAAGATGTATTGCGTGTATGTATTACACGAAAGCTTAGATTGCTTATTTACAAAAAAAAGAAACAATTATATGTGGGTGTAGTCTCAATCGAACAATGGTGTTTCTTTTTTTTTTCAAAAAAACAAGAAGCAAACAAAAGAAACATACCATCAGTTCAATCTAAATACTTAAATAACCAACCCACATAAATTATATCATATAACCAGTCGATCAAATCATCCCCCTTTTTTTTAATCGGAATCTTATTGTTTTGTTTGCCACCGGAACTTCCGGTTATGAATGGTAAACTAACTTATATCGACTAGTTTACGTACTCACGCTGATCAGTAACCATAACATTCACACAATTTTTACGGTATGTTTGTTTTATTATTATTAGTCGAATTAATGATACAATTCATTAATTTAAATTTATGTTAAAAGTGTTTGAGAATTTTTCTCATTATTTTTCAAAGAAACAAAAAATCATCCTTATTTCCTATTAGATTGTGTTGATCCATCCGATTGATAAAACATCAATTCAAGTTTCCCATATTTCTAATGATATTATTACGTCTATTGAAATATTCACCGTTAGTGAAAGGTGGAAAATGATATTCTTATCAATATCACTGGAGAAATCTTTGTACTAACAATACAAATAAATATGTGATCTTCCGGAGTTAGTATTTTTGGAATTTTAAGTAATTTTTTGTCTATTCTAGATTGTAGAACAACTTATATGTACATATTTATGACTATTTCCTTGACCCAAGATTTTATTATTCTTGCATTTTATTATAAGAATAAAAAACTCTTATCTACATTCGATTAGTGAGTATGAAAAACAAGGAAATATTTCTTAATCTCAACATTTCCGGAATGTAAAAATATGTAACTTTCATTTAAAACCCGAGAATTAATTGTTGAGATAAATCTAATGGCATTCATCAACTACCATCTGTTATCGTGAATTTTTCAGTTCAAAAAAATGCTTTTCATCTTTTCACAAAGCCTCAAAAAAAAAACAATAATACGGGTAATGAAAGAATTTAGAAATTTGGGAAAGTCATTAACAATGCACAACCAGTACGACATCATCAAACAACAGATAAAATCCAGCCAAAAATCATGAAACTAGTGGCTTTCAGGCATTATTTTATTGCCGTTTCCAGTCTACTGTTCAGTGAATAATTTTTTATTACTAATCGCTTCCTTCTCTTTCAAAAATTAGAAAAAAAATTAAACTCGATAAGTGTTTTACTTAGCATTTTCTGATTTATTAAATCGTACACCTGCCGTTCTACTGGACTGAAATATCTGCGTACAAACTTGATATATGCCTACTGTTGGAACATATACGACCACGAATTTGTACTCCTTTAAAATACGTGTCAAGAAAATTTATATGAGAACCTGAGTACCCCCATTTCTCAAATCACTGTGGTATTAGATTAATGTTTAGATGTTTGTTTAGACTTATTGGTGATTATATTGTGTGCTTTAAGGTTGCAAAAAACTATACTTATTGTTAGTTAAAATTAAGCTGCGTGTCCTGTTGTAATATTTGCATTTTTTTCTGATAACTTTCCAACATATAACGATTTAAAAACAAAATGTAGCTTCCCACTTTGTTTGATTTATGAGTACCGTATCTAATTTTTCCCATCATGTTATCATTGAATGTTTTATTAATGATCCTGTGTTTTTCTTTCCATTGCCAATTTGTTGGGAGAAAAATCAATGTTTCCGTTTCATTATTAATCTAAATGAAACAAAATTCCTCCTTTTAGTAGAATCGTTTAACGAAATTAGAATTAACTAAATAAATAAAAGTGAAAGTGTTTCTATTCTGTTGTGTTATTAGTCTTTTTCCCCTCTATTTCCCACTTTTCCGGAACCAGAGACATTTTTGCTCAATTATCTGTGGTGAGACTCTATCGATTTTTACCAATTTGATGAGTTTTTCCAGCACTTGTCCAGTTAGAATTTAAAGGTCATATTTTGTATGTCGTATTCTTCACTAAAGACAATAAAAGTCTCACTTAAAATGAGAATCTCGTTATTCCAGTAATTCAATCTGATAGGTAGGAGCCTGTAGAATGATAAACTTTCAACTTAGAATTGTTCCATAGGATAACAGGCAGATTCATCTAGCTATTTTAAATAAAATCTTGTCAGATTTTCTTTTATTGTTCAATTATTTTCTTAAAAGCTTCTTGAATGCAACAAAACGTTGTTTGTTCTATTATAACTGAAATTGTTTCAGTCTAAGTTTTACAAGATTAAAAATCCAAAAATGGGTTGTCATTTTGTTTTGTTTTATTGTTACTGTCTTTTACAATTTAAACGGGAAATCCGATTTTCTTCCCTGTCCATTTAAAAGATAATTAATTTTTGGTGAATTTCTTTTTGTTTTTCTTTCAACTTTTATACATAATTACTGTACAGGAAATTATGCAAATTTAGCTTGAATCTGTTACGATATAAGCGCAATTCTGTTACAGTTTTATACATATTTGAATTTTCATAAGGAATGTTCCAGTTTGTCCATTTTTTGTGTGTTCCTGGAGGAGAAATTCTATTTCATACATGAATCTCGGATAGTTAATGAATTTTTAACAAACTCCAAAAAAAGCTTTCAGCGCTTTTTATGAATGGATCTCAATTTTTAACTGATATAAGGTCCGTTCCAACTGCCAGTACAAAGCCAGAAGCAGATCCCGATTCATATTCCATTCAGAATTCAGAATTTCGTCATCAATGCGCCTTCCAATCCAAACAATTTGTGATTCGTTTGCAAGTATTTCCTGACTAGACATGCGCAGTAAAGAGTATGTAAAAAATCCGTGATGAGTTTCAAACTACTGGTCGGAAGAAAACTATGTTGTCTTGTGTGTATCTATTATTGTGCTTTTTAAATGTCCTAGAATTTTTTTTCAAATCCATTAGGAATTTGCTTTTGTTCAAGACGAAATAAGAAACAACTTTAGTATTTATCCGTATTTTATGGCAATAAACCTACAAGAGATTCTAACTATTTGCTATATATTCTTCATCTAGGATCAATAAAATCGTCTGGGAATTTCCAAATTTTCATCAACATTGACTGTTAATTGAATTTATTTATCGATCAAGTAAAGTATTCTGTTGATTGAACTTTTCTATAAAAATCTTACATGTTAAAACATTTCAGGACGAAACGAAAGCTAATATTTGGCCTAGAGAACAGGCCATGCAAATATTATTTGAACCATTTCAACAGTCTCAGCAGATATTTTCTTGTTGATCTTGTTAGAGTAGAAAAAAGAAAGAAAAACTGTTCGTGTTGTCGGTATTTGTTCGATTGTCGAAGGGATTTTATTGTAGTTTTTACAACTCACAATACTGTTACCAATGCTGATAATTTTTTTTTGCTTCAGGCTTTTTCGTTTCTATGTAAAAATATTACAGACAGTAAAGTTTAATCTATTATTTGAATAAGATTTGTGTCATGTAGCAATTCAATTGACTCCTTCTAAATAACGTGCACAATTGTACGTTTAAATTGATGTTTCTATAGAGGGTATTACGAGTATGTGTGCAATGAGTTAGATGTTGGCATTTATCCAACAACTGGATGAATTCCCCGAATATAGATCCTTATTGTTGTTAATGATTCATTATCTTATCAGTAACGGCACATATTTCCATCCACTATTGTCATCTAGATACTACCAGTAAGAAATTAGAAGCACGATAAGGTCAAAAAATCACTTCCATAAAAGTGTACCTATTAATTTAATAATAATTGATGAATCTTTTTTGAGACCCTGTCACGTAATCTCCCAAAAAAGGATCAAAAGACAGTCAATATAGGTATAGAGAAGGCTGCAATAAGGTTCTTATTTACAACCCCGTTCTTTTGTAAAGATAGTCATCTTTGGGGAAAATGATCGTTGGAAGGCAGTGATAAATCAGGTGATGTTTTTCATTATTACACAATATATGCCTAGCCAAGTATACGAAGAAGAGTCTAGTAATGATTCCTGACAAGGCGAGTCTTCTACCCGCCAGCCTGGTAATATAGAAAATTATTAGTTCAAAGGAGAAGGAAACAGATAACATAAATATCATTTGTCAAACCATGTGTTATTAATATCTACAGGTGATGGCAATTTTCTGTGCTTAGTACATATTTACGTGTGGAAATACTCAAGAAAATTACTGTATTTCCTGTGCAAATACACTGTCAACCAGTATTGATCAGGTGATAAGTAAAGTAAACTGCATATAAGACTGCTTGCACAACATAAGATGAATTACTGATGTCAAAACTCTAACAGAAAACGAAGAAACAAATACTGAAATCAATAACTAGTAGAACATCAAAACCAAATATGTAATGAGGAAGTCGGCATCAATGTGAAATAGAAAGAAGAGACGGAAGAAGGGAGGGAATAGTATACATAGCCACAAATGGGAAACCAAAAGAAACCGGATAATCAGAAACAGTATAAAGAAACAACTAACAACGAGCATCCTAAAAAAAAAGGATGAACTAAGCTATGGACTTAAACGAGATGAAAAAGTTTGTTAACGAGGTTCTCTGAAACTAAAAATAGGGATAATCTAGAAAATTGAAAAAAACTAATCTTCATTAACCTATTAATCGTAAGGATGCAAATATGTCATATAATCGGCTAATTTGTTGCTTCCTCTTCTTGTCGGTTATAAAGAGATTCAATTGTATTACAATAATAAATGGTTACCACTTGAATATAAATATGATCTAATACTTGTCGGTCTGAAATCATTCGTTTTATAATACAGGCGAGACTCATTTCACCACACCTTTTAATTGATTTCTGCTACTAATTAGTAAAACATTTAGTTCTCAACTAATTAAACCATCGTCTAATACCGTAATTGATTATATAAGGAACAGTCAAGATAGATAATGTTGATTGATCGATCAATTTTTGTGTTGTATTTTTAGAATCAACGAATGAGAAAATATCAATTTCATAAAAATAAATTGGATTTTTTTTTTATGTAGGAGTTACATTACGTATTGATGGAATTATTGTTGAGATGAAAAAACAAACGAAACTGACAACCCTTTTATATTTCCGTCAAATAGTCTTTGATAACAAAGCAATACAATGGAAATCATTAAATTGAGAATTATTCAAAAAAACAGGAAAATTATTATTAATGATTCCGAATAATCTCGAAGAAGAGGGTTTTATTCAAATCATTTCTATTTCAAAAAGTCACAAAGATTGAGAAATTTTCTTGTAGTTAGGAGTATTTTATAAAATATATCTTTGATGCAAAATTCCTTTGTTATAATAGTTGTTCCTGTAGTTATTGTTGTTTTCTATCAATTAACGATGTTGTATTTCATCCTTTATATTCTCATCCCCTGTTTAACTTTACTTGTATTTCAACTGAATTTCAAAGGGCTAATATTAACTTGTTTATAACATATCTTCAATAAGCTGTTTACGTATAATCTTGTTTCACAACGATGAACGTTTCTATTTCCTTAATTCCGAATTTGTAATTACAAGCCATTTCTTATCATAAATAGTATTAACCCTAAGGATAACATATAGTATAGTTGTGGAATTATGTCTTTGAAATGCTACAGTTTTCATTCAGTTAATTATTGAAAAGTGATTGATGAAAGATTTCAATTAAGTGTCTTTGTTTCCCTGTAACGAGTTTCCCTTTTTTTTTTTGCTATGTGAGCGCTGTGCTGGAAAAATGATCACTGAACGTTAGAAGTCATTTTTATTGTATTATATATTTCCATTGTATAAACAAATAAGATACCTCACGAACTGTCAACTTTTTGTATTGGAATTTGATTTTTATTTGAATTGAAGATGAAAGAATAATAAAAAAGTGTTTTAAAAGATGGTAGTTTTTTGCCTTCGTATGAAAAAAAATTTAGACTCACGCAGACCTTTTTTACATTTTCTCCAAGCATCGTTATTTCTTCGATTTATTTGCCTGTCATTATATTTCAATACTTTCTCATAAAGTATTTTTCAAATCATTTTTTTCTGAAATAAAGACGAGAATACAAGAAATTAGAATGTTTTTATCGTGAATAGCCGATTATCGTCCATTACGAAGTGGTATTTTATAAAATAAAGTAAATTTATTAAAATATATAAATAATAACAGCAAAAATTTTTTATGAGAATATTTATTTATTTTCGTAAAAACTGCTCCAGGGTTCTGTATTGTTTAACTTGGAGTACACGGCCCTTATCATTTCAAAGAGAATATTTTCATAATTCTACTTTTTTCACAAACGATATCTGTTTTAATCATTAAAAATGGAAACAAATTTTAACTCGAACAACAACATTACCATTTGCGCTTTTTTTAAAAAAAAATTAAATTATTATAGAATTAAGGAGAAAAAAGTGTTCTTCTCTAAAAGCACTTACAAAACTATTATTTTATGGAAATCTCTTAGAAATTTTAGTTGTAAATTTGGTTGATAGCACATTTTTCGATTTGTAAAGCAAAGTTGCAAAGAAAATCTAATACATTGTAACTATTCTGGACGTTAAGAAATTAAAACTTCTTATTCTGAAAATAATAGATATGAGAAGTTTTCCTGTAATAAAACAAAGAGGAAACTTTGTTGTTTTATCTGTGAAATTTACACAAAATTATATTCTAATTTCAACAAACTTACATAAATTTCCTGTGAGATAAAATTAAATTTTTAGTAGCAGTTAGCAGTAGTGCAAGAAAAATTCGACAAAAAGCTATCTAAGATTTCAATTTAATTGATTAAGAATAAATCTTTTAACCAACTTGGTGTTGTGATCCAGTGAACCGTCTACTGTCCTCACAATTACCATTTAATTATTTATTCTTTTGTCTAAAAATAATTTGCATTGTGATTGGTTTTTGGGACAATTTTTTTTTTTAATCAAATTATATTTTTGATTCTATCGCTATTTAAAATTACCAGAATCAGAGATAAAGGGATGAAATTTATTCGAATTGTTCAATTGTTACGGTGGATTCCACTGAACTGACCAGATTTTACATGTAAGTTCAATTAGAAACTATTGATGTAGAATAGTGTGGTTTTTGGTGGATGCGCCGGGTTTACAATGGAAACAAATTTAAATTGGAACAAATGAGTTTAAAATTTTATTATACTGTTTCTATGAGTGAATTAAAAGCGTTTCTAGATTAAAGGTCTAATATGTCGTTTTTAAGGATCTGTATTAACGATCACAGTTTCCAAACTTGCAATTAGACAACTGGTAGTTTCAACTGAACTACTTACTTCCATTCCTGGCGGGGTTATGTTAGGGATTTATTTAAAAGGCTCAATTGGGACAGACAGTTTAAAATAACAGAACTACATGTGAATTAAAGGACTGGTTTAAATAGAAGAGTTTGAGTTTGATACAGTTTAAGGGCAAAGTTTATTGTAATTTGTTCTATACTACATAGAAGTTCTGTAAAGGGGGCGGCAGGCGGCAGGCGGCTTTTATTTCTTATTTTCGTCGACTCATCATCATCTGTGTTTAATAAAGTTAAATTGTATTTGAAAAGTTTGTCAGAAACTTTTATTACATTAATATACAATGTCAGAATTGAACATTTTAATCTAAAATTATCACCATAACTGTGTATTCTGTCTGTATTCTTTACTTTTTGTTCATTCAATGTGACATTGCTCTGGTTTTCACACTTTTTTTGTGAATTTATAAGTGTTGATATTTAACAGAAATGAAATAGGACAAAATTTTATGAGACGAGCGAAATTTGAATAAATGTAAAGATAACGAATTCTATATATATTTTTTTAAAGTTTCCATCATTTTAAAAATATTACTACATATTATCAATGACAACTTTTTACTTGTAATAACATAGATAAACTTAACTTCATTCAAAATTTAACGTGTTTATCGTTTTGTGTAAATATAGCAACGAAATTATTCCGTATAGATAAGAGTCGTACAGGTATGTGTTCTATACAATTGTAAATATGGTTGGTTTGTTTTATGTCTAGTTTTTCTTTTTATTTTTCAACATTGTGTTCAAGTTCGTGATAGTTCACTGGGGAATTATGAATAATTATTGTAGTTTACAGATAAAGATTTACTATAAAACCAAACTATCAGGTAATTACGTTTTTAGAAAAGATAAAACTTTAATTAGGTTGTGCAAAAA
>JAZBHA010000004.1:106316-225516 GCA_037464855.1 Iselma pallidipennis
AATGAGCCAATGAAATCGGGCAATCCAATTTCGGATTCTAACGATTCGAATTGTAATAATTCAGTATCACCGGAATCAACGGAAATGATGTTAACTTTCAAATTAGGTAATCATGTACTGATCTCAAATAATAGTTTGAAACCGAATTCGGCGGTGCGTCAGCTGTTTCCTTGTACGAAACCGATAGCTACGAGTGGCAAAGGTGATGATGAATCAATACATCAATATCTAGTAACAGCTGAATCGTTGCGAGCCTTCGAAGAAGCGAAACGTTCGAAACTACCACAAATTATCCAAAGTGGTGAGACTGATGAGTCGATTAAACGAGCCATCGAACGAAATACACTACGACGATCATTGATCCGTTACGAACCGAGAAGTAAAAAAACTGTCCAGAAAACTGATAATTCATTAGTTGAACGGATTAAACAATTAACATGTGATGTTGATGATATTAATCAAGAACAAGAAGATATACCGCCTAGAGTTAGTCCACCAGGTGAAGAAGCACGGAATTCACCAGAAGTCAATCATACAAATAATAAAACATTAGATAAAAGTTTCTCACCATCATCATCATCAACTGCCAGTACTAGTTCATCATCAATGTCTTCCACTTATAAGAAAATCACCGATCTTTTTGGGAAAAAAGATAAAATCGCAGAAACACAGACTAGTGATAATAACAATAAAATACATCCATCATTACCTGACCTAGGTAATGGTAGTTCACATATTCATGAAATTGCTGAAATAAACCATTGTCCGGTTACAAAAATGAATTCAACAAATGAGTCAAGGAAACAATTCTTGTCAACTCTAGCACCATTAACAGCGTGCGTCAGTGGAATAGCGACTAGTGATGAATATTACTATCATATGAATAGTCATCAAGTTGCGCAACGAACATCAGTTGCTAGTTCAGTTGGTACGGAATATAGTTTAGAAGATATTGATGAGGGTTTGAAAACGGTTGAAGAGGAATCGAAGAAGATTGCTCCCGATGTTTTAGCTGGAACACCATCAGCGTCAGAATCTGGTGATGAATTAGCCATGTTTGTCGAACAAGATGCTAGTCGAATCGAACGAATCAAGAAAAAGTATGATTTAAAAAGTGTTTTTTTTTTGTTTCTCGGTGTATATAAGTTTATTTTTCTTCCCACAGGTATCAGCCAGAACAATCAAATAAAGACGAAGATGATGAACATGACGATTACGGCTTCAATCGAAGACCATCTGTTCGGGGAATTAAGCCACGTTTTGGTTCAACAACAGAAATTTTACAGCAGATCCAGAATCAGTTACAACCGCCACCGCCAAGCCAGACTACTCGTGTTGCATGGCCTTACTATTCAGAAAGTGGTTTAACTGGTGTTGATAATTCAAAGTCCAGAAATATAAATCAAACAATGCCAAATTATCAATATGCGAATGTACCTGATGAAATAAAGGCGCGTAATGTACAACAACATTATCGGCCAACTTCACTGCAAGATGAGAATATGTATCAGTCATGTACGAATCAACATTGTCTTCGGGAAGTCTATAGAACTAATGTGAATCAAACGTACTCAGGTGTAATGAAAGTCGGTGGATCTTGTACTGAATATTATCAATCATTGCCTAGAATGAGAAATGGCCGACCACAATCACCACCACCCTTAGAACTATCAAAGAATTATCACCAAACGATGGTCTATATTCCATACAATCACATAGAAGGTTACCAGCCGAGTCCCTATTACCAAAATGATTACGTTCGTGTATCTAATCAGAATCAAATCAACAAAAGATACGTAGAACCGATTTACCAACAAAGAATACATCCATCTCACATTGATGAACATCATTTCAATCCAAATATGCTACCACCCATGCCACCCAAACCATTACTCCGACCACCATTCTCTCAACATTTAGTATCGTCATCCCGCAGTGAATCTCCATTACCAGGCCAATTCTCAACAGCTCGTTCAACACAAACACCGGTATCATCATCAGCTGGCAACTATTACGGCGCCAATCCACGATATCGGCCAATCATCGGTCCAATATGGCAAAATGACAGTAACAATAGTTATGTAACAAAAGTAAATCGGCACAGTTTCCCAACTGGCATACCTCGATATCCTTCTGATAATACGTCATTAACGGACAGTGACAGTCAACATAGTAGCATCACCACCACCACCACTACCACCAATCAAATCTCAAATGGCTATCGACCACCACTCGAATTGCCTTTTAACAATCAAAAAGACTCAATACCAAATTCACCGACAAAGCCACGATTTATTGAACGGGGTGTTCCTGAAGGGGCGGCCAGTATCCCAACACAGGATACTGCTGCGACAATTCAACCACAAAGTTCTAATAGTAGTACAATGACATCACCGACATCACCACAGAATCCATCAACAAATCAACAAAAGCCATTATTTTATGCGATGAATGTTTGACCTAATGAATAGGTGCATATAAAAGTGAATATTCACTTCAATAACAAGAAGTAAATATTGTTAAGTGGTCTCTTGAATTTAGAGCAGAAATTTTTTTTAGAAAATGGGATGATTTGAGCAAATTGCTTTGAATAAAAGCATTATCGATTTAATAAGACTTAATCTACGTAGGTTATAATAACCGTAACACACAAAAAAAAAGGCAGAATATTAACAGTATTCCATATGTGTTATTTTGGATATTTCTGTTAACAAATTGCCAAAATTTCTACGTAAAATTTTGGAATTCGTTAATACGTACAATCATCCAAATTCATCTCAGTATTGTTTAGAATAAGATCAAATTAAATGATTTTAGAAAAATACATGTTTTTTTGTTTTGTTTTTGTAATGTTAAATCAAATGTATAGACTAGTAGTCATTGTTGCCAAAAATTAAAATGAGATTCCATTACCAAAGTATTATATAGGTATACCTAGTTAAGTGTTATTGACCAAATGATTAATAATTATATACATACATATATATATATATTTTAAATTGTGCTTTTGGAAAGCTCCTTGTCCGATAATTTAGTTTAGATTAAACTTCGATTGTGATTGTGATTATAAAGAGAAAAATTATTTACATAAAAAAATTTTTTTTCTGATCGATATTGTTGCTTTTAAAATATTAATTTTGAAAAGTATCGTAGCTTTAATGTCATAATCCACTCAAATAAACCGGAAACAAATGATTATTTATAATATTTAACATAACAGGTGAATTACCAGCAATTAATTTATAATTGAAAAAAAGAAACACAATATTTAAATATTTATTTATTAATGATCAAGTGAGATAAATATTAGATCGGTCTAATATATTAATTTTGTAATTTATTAGGTAATGTACAGAATAATAATAATATTATTAATAATATAAATAGTGATAAGTCTTAACGTGAATGTTGCTCATTAAAAAAGAAAAAAGAGAAAAAAACAACAATGGAAACCATTAAAACTTACACATTTTACATTGTAAAATTGGAATTGGTTTTTCCAGTATTTAGAAATAAAAATTAATAAAAAAAAGTATGTTGAAAATATAAATATTAAATATTTTTGTTAATGTTTTTACGTTCAATTATGATTTTCGAATATTTTATACTAGTGTTTAGAGACAAAACAAAAAGAATATATTGTTTGACCCTTTATTGCCCTACTGACATGTAATTGAATTATTAATAAATTTATTGTATACAAGATTTTCTCACGTTTTCGTTTCCACCCGACTGGTTTTCCTTGTCCCTTTAGTGTTTAGACATCCAGGTAATAGTGAAGGGACAACAGAAAGTGGGTTGATTCTATAGAAACGTCTGATGAAATCTGGGGTAATTTTTGATCTTTTTCTAGTTTTTTTTTACTGTTTTCGTTATATTCATCATCTAAAAGAAGTAAAATGCCCTAAAACTCGGTTATAACAAATTTCCGGAGCGACCTCACGGATTTAACGAACGAGTCTTTCTAATTATACAGGGTGTCACAACGAAAAATACCTACCTCATTCTTCAGGTACAGTCATGTTGAAGCGCACCGCCAGGACCATTCATCTTCGCAAGGCAGCCCAAATCAGAACGGTTATATTGGCGCGACTACCCGCACACATCATTATGGCATTGGAAAGTACGGTTTCAGATGCTGTGTAAAGGGCAACGATCCTGGTATAGGGTGATAGTTACAATACATAGGGCTAGTTGTTTACCGACTTACAAATAAGTTCTAACGTAAATATTGTTTGCCCAATGTGTCTTACAAATATTTATGATAATAGTCACTCAAGGTAGGTACTTTATAGTGGGATATCCTGTAAGTTGAACAAACAGCGGATTATGTACGAACAAGCAAAAGACGCCTTAAATACTTTAACACAATTTGTGGAATCATGATCCCCTAATTGTAATTAATTAATTAATTAAAGAGCATACAATACACGTGTACATACCTACTAATGTGGATAAATAATGTAAATAACTAAATCTTTGTTATGATTTAAATTTGTGAGTACGGGAGCCTATAATAATATGAAAAAACCATCATAATTTGTACTCTTCTATTTTTGTACAAAAAAAAGGTTGTGAGGCAGTGCCGCCGCCGCCGCCTGCCTAGCAGACACTCTTGTGCAAAAAACATTTTAGCGCCCCTGTTGTGACTCCCCAACATCGGAATATTTGAGAGAATTTATTCAAAAAACGAAATCAAAGTATCGTGATAAGGCGTCCCTGTAGTGAGATTCCATAGAACTCGTTATAACCGAGTTCACTGTACCTATTCTATTTTTAATTTGGTTTGTTGAAATTTTAGATAACAATAGGAAAAATTGTATTTGTTTATATGTTTTTCTATTTTTGTATCAAGGAAAACTATTATATTTTAACCTTATAGATATCAATGAATGGAAAAAACGATATCTTGAAAATGGACTAACATATGAAAAAATTAACAATACTGTCAAATAGACAATGAAAAACTGCTGTAATAAAATGTGAACAAAGACTTTTGTAGTTTTATTAATAAATTCCTATAGCAAAATTTAATTTCGTCGAAAATTTACACATCTTTTTATTAACTTCTTGACCTTATTTTTTCTGACTACGTTATCATATGCCGCCTCCGCAACAATAAAAATATCAATTTTGGAAATAGAGAACGCTAAATTATAACGCCCTTTTTTCTTGTTATCACACACATCGAAAGTGTTCATAGAAATAATTTCGCCTTATCATAGCTCAATAAAGATAATGATTTTATAATACAAAGATTAATCATTAGACTAATTCGTTGAAAAAAATTATTAAATATTATTCGAGTCAATACAATTAAAACTATTTCTATTTATTAACAAAACGGATTTTTCTTATAATTATCAACACCATCTGAAATATGTGCAACAGTAGCCACCAATCCGAAAAACTAAAACATTAATTTTTCTCGAATACAATAAAAAAGTATAAATTTTCAAATACACTTACTCCTGCTGCAACAATCTGTGCATTCCCACCACTATGAGACCACAATAGAATCACTGCAATAAAATAATAAATTGCCCAAAATGTATGAAAGAAAAACTGTATACGATTTATAGCCGATCCTGTTTTTATAACAAAACCTGTTAGATAAATTATGAGAAATAGAAATGCCGCTATCAATGATATACATGATGCAAATTCGAATATATCGATAATATAACCATAGAAATGGATTCCAGCTAGTAGGGCGGCAATTAAACTACAAACCTGTGGACATTCTTTGTTAGAACCATTGATGATAATTGAAAATTTCATACATACGATTTCAAGAATTTTGAAAATTCCTTGGCATGTCTGGAGATAAGCAACACCGACTGCATGATTAGTGGAAACCGAAATCTTAATGAGTTGTAAATCAGTTTTTCTATTTAGTAATTGTGTTTTTTATCACACTTACCGTTTGTTCAGTTGACATGGTTATGGAAAACTATTAAGATTAAATCGAATATGACCACAACATATTCGCCTATTGAAAATATTACTAATTCTGATAAAGAGAGTGATAATGTTCCATGAACGATTTTTCAGATTTCTCAACTATTCAAAGAAAATATTACATGGTCTAGGAAAATATTTGCATTCAATATAGATAACGTATAGGATAACATTAAAACAATATTGGAAAATTTGTACAAACAAACCATTAATATTGGAAAATTAATATCGGTTTATAGCAAATAACAGACAAACTTTTCAAAAAGTATAAATATATTCTTTGACAATAATTACAGTAAATTGTTCATTGGATGTAATGCAATTGTCCTGAAATTCAGGAACGTAAACAGAACACAGGTGCTGGATTCGTTCGGAAACAATCTACCGTATCAACTAAATATAGTACTGCAGCAATTATACCAAAAGCCTGCAATTTTTTGAGTTGTTGAATAATTAAATGATATCTTTAACTAAAAGAAAAATCAAAACTTACACCTCCTGCAGTAAGTTGGTCGCCGTAATTCTTCGATAATAATACAGCTGATACAATTAACATATAAATAAACCAAGCTGCATTAAAATATATTTGAAATGCTAAAATTGCTTCAATTGAACTAGCAACTTTTGAAACATGTAACAATAATAATAATACTGCAAGTATTAAACCAACAATAAAGCCTGCTATAGCGGCATTCAATAAATCATCCCTCCATGTATTGATTGCAACTAATAGAACACCAATAAAACAAACTAACTGTTGAATAGATTATATAATGAATTATTGTACGAACAAATAAAAAATCAGGGAATTATATTTACCAATTCACAGGCTTTCAAGATTCCTTGTGATGTCCGAATATGTCCAGGTCCATAAACCTATAAGAGATTGGGTTCTATGTATTATTAAGTTTTTCTTAAATAATTTTTTGTGGTTTTTTTCAATAAACCCACTTACCGCCATCTTTGATTTAGGTGTGACTTTGGTAATATTACTAATATTACTTTATTTATCTTATATGCTGGTGCCACATATCACTTTTCTAATCTTATCTTGAACATTCCTGGCAAAGTCTCGGAATCAAACCTAATCATAGATTTCGGGAATAAAATCAACTGTTTCACAAATTTATTAAATTTTATTGATATTATAAAACCGTATAAATATTAATTAATAATAATAATAATAATAATAATGTAGAGAAGTTGTTGCTGTCAATTTAAATCGGGCATATTTGGCGTAGTCCAAGCATATTTCGGTTGTGGTGTTACTGCCAACTGATACTTGTCTAATGTATCAAGGAAATAAACTCCAGCTAAAACATAGCCAGTTACCTGAAATTTTTATAATTTTTGACAACTTATTGATTGTAAAATGAATATTTGTTTACCCCTGTAACGATATAGCCTCTTGTAAACACTGCAACAACTACTGATGAAGCGATAGCTAATAGAATACCAATAATTAAGACATAAACACATTCAATCCAATGCCATGGCCATTTCGACTGTCTCAGAATACCAGATACATGTAATCCAGTCAAAATTACAGTCAATATAAGGGCTAATATTACAATACCGTTTAGAAAATAGGCCTGATATGTGTAACCAGCTAATGTCAGAAATGCAATCACTGTTACGTCAAGAATCTAGGATTTTTTTTATTTTCAATCAAAACAATCATCGTTTATTGATTTGTGTACACTTACCTCTTCTATAATTTTTAGAACACCAGAATATGTACACAAATATGCAATACCGGATGGTTGTACCTACAAAACAATCAACAAAGTTTTATTGTTTTCTAATTAAGTAGTTTATTGTTTATTTTTAACTATTACACTCATTATTATTAGTAAGAAAAAAATATTCAAGTCAAACAAATGTATAGAATTTTATAGATGTTTTGTAGTATCAATGAAATTTTTATCTTATCGGTCTATATTATTAATAGTGCAACAGTAGGTAGATCGTTATGGAAAAACCTATAATCTGTTATCGCCATCTTGTTTATTTCATAATGGAAAAAAATCAACATAGAAATATATACAAACAGTCATAAATCAATACTGACAATAGTAATAATAATAACAATAATAATTGTATAATTATTGTTCAGCACTATTCAACCAACAGTGGTGGATCCAGGGCCCTGAAACTTACGTTGCATAAAGGGGCCATCTTAGTGACGTACAGTAAAAGAAGGATAGATTGTAGTATGAAGCTTACCATCCAGGGGCCCCTGTTAGTTGGGGGCCCTGAAACTCAAACTCAAAAAGTTTCATAGTGGATCTGTTACTGTTAACCTATTTTAAATAAAACAATACAATCCTTGAATTCATGAATCAATAATTCACAAACGTTTCATGTAAGGGTGCGTATACACTGAGAGATTATCCTTTCCTAACTTTCCCTTTCTTTTGCTAAATAATAGACAATAGATAGTTGCCTCTTAATTTTTAGAGTAAGAATTGTGGACCGAAGCTTGTTTGACGGGCACTGAAATATGAAAAACCTGCTATGAGGATCGAAATCGAGATAAAGGAAACTACAGTGTTGCGTAGGTACCTATCATGATAACATGTTGTTTATTGTAAGATTACGTACGTTCGACACCTTATCTGCAACACACTACTAACCTAATTTGTGTAGGATTCCAGTGCTTCTCAAACGAATTTTACGAAAATTTCAACCCCTTTTCTCTCGGAAACAATGGTGCACTCGTCCATATAATATTAACAAGATCGTCTCCATTATGTATGGACTATCAGAGGTTTTATCAAAACAATTTAGTTTTCACCTCAACCGTGCACCAAATGCATCCATCAGTGCCTTTTGATTTTGACGTTTTAGTCTTTTGCCGTTTCTACCAGGATTCGAACCCATATTTTCCAGTTGTCGACCCCCCGAAAGGGTGTCGAAAAACAAGATAAGCATATAAAAAACGTAGGGAAACGATAAGGTTGTATTTAAGTAGAGGATGGGGAGCCCAATGAAATTTTGCAGGAGGGCACCAAACATCTCAGCCTTGGCCCCTGGCATAATAATTAATTTTCAGTCTGTAAATGCCTACAAATTCTACTAGTAAAATAAGTAAAAGTTAGTTTATTTAACGGAAACGTAAAAATACGGTAATAAAAAGTTATAATTATCCATAAAAAAGTACGGTAAATAAAAATGCATTAAAGTAAATGTGTATGAAAGTAAGATTATAGGTATGACTCAATAATAAAAAAACTGCTTGTTTACTACTTGTTTTGTTATGTGCAATACTGGAAAACCCTCAAAAAAGTCCCAGAAAATCTCCAAAATTCTACGGTTTTCTATTTACTGTAATCTTACCGCTCTGAATATTTATAATACAGTAGAATCTGGCTAAGATGAAGCATTAAGGAAACATATGCAATTGCAATTGCAATTGCAGTCTTTCCAATGTTTTGAATTACTTTACTCATTGTCAGTAAAATGATCAAAAATATTCGAGGTCCTTTCTAATAATAATGAAATATTAAGAAGAAACGAAAATTATTACACAGCTTTTTGTATACCTTCTCGGATATACGTGCGACCGGTTTCAATTTCTAATGAACTACCATCAGCTATATGTGTATATTGAGCTCAGTTGACATATGCTCGTGTATATGACTGAAACTCGTGACTTGTCAGGCTGCAATATAGTGCACTATGCGTTCACTCTTGTTGTACGTTTCAGATCTAAAAGCAATCAAGAAAACTTATTAGCAATCAAAGATAAGCTGGAACGGAAATTTTGATTGCAAAATCTGTAAATAGGAGATTTTAAAAAGAGATGATCTATATATTGTATTTATTCTGTAATTAACTAGACGTAAACTTTTGAAAAACCATTTTTATTAAAAGAATAACTCGGGAAATACACCACTTATAACATCCACGTGTTCTATAAATAATTGATTCTTCTAGACGTAACTATTGTTGTTTGTTTATAAATAATAAATATATGTTGTTCAAATCAAAGTAGATGATGAAAGGAGGAAACAAGTCGTTAGTTAGATCGATGAGGCAGGCTATTTATTATTCAGTTATTGATAACTTGACGTTTGATTTGACCATCGACCATTAATTTCTTTATTACGGGCACCTTTATATAAGGCGAGCACTTTTCAATTTCCCTATCCGTCCACTATAGAGAGATCTCACTGTATTTATTTATGGAAAATTTACAAAACAATTGATATGAGAAACAAAAAACCACTTCTGCTGCAATTAATTATAAATTGCTTAGACAACAATTACTCAAAAAAGGATATTTATATTGCGATAAGAGGGTTTTTTTTCCTAATAAATTTTGAAATTTGTTTTTAGTGATTTGGAACAATGAATGGCGACCTTTTCTAATATTTACGAGGATTGAATGAAAAATATTATCTCAATCTATATACACAATCTTTTAACGTAGAATAATAATAGTAAGTAGTTGTAAAATTTGGTAAATGATGTTAATTGTTTGTCGGAAAGTTTGGATTATTTTCAGTATTGTCTTGAATGTCTTCACGTATTTCAGCAATTAATCCTTATTTAGATTGAATCAACTAGTGGAAAGTATGCCCATCTTATAAATATCGGGTACATTTGTCCTTTCTATGAATATTAACAATTGTTTTACTACAACTAAATTAGTCATTTCGTACACATGTGTAAATTTGGTTTTAAAAAGCGACTTTGCGTCGCCCTTTTATAAGCTTCAAGTTGCGCCAGTTGTCCGCCTAACGAACAATAACTTCCTTTATGTAATTTATAGTAAATTTTAGAATAGAATGAATTGCCCTAATCGGATTAGGGGATTCACAACATATAACAGATACATACAGCCTACAAACGAGGAAATCTTTTGAATTTGACCTACACTTGAAATGACGAAATACCTTATTGTAAGATATTAATCAACATGATAAAAGTTTAGGTCGTAGAACTATCTTTTTTTATTTATATACAGATCGTATATATGTACTTGTTGGCAGATATAAAACCTACATTTCAGTTTTGTGAATTGACTGTGATCGTTTCAGTGAAATATAAGCTACTGAACTGAACGATCCTTTTAGATTATTTGATTCAAGTCAAAGTTTTAAGAGCAATTCGTGTAGACTTTTTTACTTTTCTTTTATACAGAAAGTTGAAAAATATAGTGAGCAAAGTATTTTTTGAAATACTCAAGGCATACAGTAAAAAGAGCTTTAACTATTTTTGTTCAGCAGTTTTCGCATATTATGAAGTATCGTGAGTGGAGGCGTTAGTTTTACCTCAACTTTAAACAATATCCGGTAAACATACATCAAAGAGTTTTCTTACAAGAAAATAATTAGAAGATTTTGATAAAGGAAAAACGTACCTTAGGTAAAGTGTAAAAACTTCTTTCTATTAACAGTTTGCAATTAGAAGAGATAATCACAAAAACAGTATGGATTTACTGAAAATGATACCAATTATCATCAAGTACTTGTGGTTGATGGACTTTTCGTAAAAGTCGTGCTACAATTTTTTGGTTTATTGAAAGACAATCAACATTTTAAAATTGAAAAATCTAAAATCTGAAGCTCTTATTTGCCAATTATCTGAACAACAACTAAATGCTAGATTTTAATCAAATGACTGGAAATAAAGCCTTAATAACATCCGAAAAAGCTTTACCGATTCGACTGAGATTCGAACTTGAGTCTCCCAACTTCCGGTCGGATGCTAGGAGACCCGGGTTCGAAGCAGCGGAACTTTTTCGGATGCCATTAACGGTGATGGGCTTTATTTCAATTCATTTTCAACATATTAAACAAAACATTCAAATAAATTATTGCTTATTACTAGGCTTTAAATTAATAATTAAACATTGCAGTAAATAACATTTTACTATTTTTTATCGTTTTCTTTTAATTACAGATAAATTTTTACCGTAGATATCGAATAGTAAACGTACTATTAATTATTCAGTCCTGCTAAACATACATATTATACATATACTTCAGTTGTTGTTTGGTGAATCAATTCCTGATAATAATCAACAATGTTACTTAAAGACCACTTTTACTGGATTGATTACTGTATACTTCTTCTCATACCACTAGTTTGTCTAAGTTTCGGTTTATTTCGTCGTGGTAAATGTTTAACTTTAGATAATTTCAAAGCAATTATCTTTGATTCAAGACACATGAAATTACCTCCTGTTGCTCTATCATTAATTATCAGGTCAGTTATTTGTTACTAGTATCACTAGTATTGTAATGATTATATTTTTGGAATCTTTTACATTAGTTTCATTAATGGAATATCGATTTTGAGTACACCTAAAGAGATCCATTCATATGGGTTGCAATTTATTCTGATTTTGGTTGGTTTTATGTTATCTGCAATATTTATAAAATATGTTTTCTTGCCCATCTTCTACCAAAACGATTTTACAACAATTTACGAGGTATTATGGTAAAAAAATTTCAAAAAAATCTATGTATAACTATTGTGTAATTTTTCAGTATTTGGAAAAACGTTTCGATAAAAGAATTAAAATATTTGCTCTAGTATTGTTTGGAATACAAACGGTACGATTGTCATTAATTGTGTCTTTAAATATTTATTTTTATAAAAAAAATTTCAGGTTCTATGGCTACCAATTACTATTCATTTAACTGCATCATTTATAACACAAAGTTTGTAACGAATCATAGGAAACAATGATAGTGATAACGCCAATTCCTTTAGTCCTGGCGTTATCACTTTTGTGTAACAAATAAACTAAATTAAATCTTTTTATAATTTTTCAGTAACTAACATCAACATCTATTTATTATCACTGATATTTCTAGCAATAGGGATTCTCTACGTATCACTTGTAAGTCGCAATTATTTCGTTTATTATTCATAAAAATGAAGAGATCTTTGTCTGTTCCAATCACTAAAGGGTGGTCTAAATGCAGTATTATGGAGTGACACAATTCAAGCAACAATAACCTTAACGATTTTGATAATAATGGCAATAAAAGGTACCATCACATTATCAACTTCATATCCTCAAGAAACTCGATACAATTATACAACAATGTCTAATCTTGAGTAAGTTACTGGAAATTAAGTAAATTTACTTAAATTAATCAAAAATCTATTAATGTTTTTAGCCTAAATCTAAATCCTTTAACAATTTACAATTGGTACCCTTTAATAATGGAAGGTTGGATCTATTATATACATTTAGTTGGAGTTGAACAAAGTTTAGTACAGAAATATATCTGTCTACGTGAAGAAAAAGAAGCACAGAAGTATATTTTTGTGGAGGGTTTGAGAATTTTTATTAAACAATCTTGATTTTAGGACAATTTGGGTGTTTATTTTTGGTGCATTCGCTACTGGCTTGCTAATGTATTATTGTAGTGTTCTAATTCATGTTAAATATTACACATATAATGCCCGACTGGTAAGAATACTCGTCGTACTATACAGTTTTTTATTGGAAAATAACGAAAAGATACAATTGTAGGAACTCTCTCCATTATTGGGTGAATTTCCAGGATTATATGGTTTATTTGCTGCACGAATGCTAATTGCATCGTTTAGGTAAAACGCTTTCAAATACTAATTTCCTGTATGATTGTACTAATAATTTGTTTCCAATTTAAGCACAATCTCAACGGAAATTAATGCTATCTTTACGGTAATCTTTCAAGATCTCTATAAATTATTATTTAAAAATCCGTTCGAATCGGACGAAGCAAAAATAAAAGGCAAAATAATATTTTTCTCGTTTGGTATAATTTGTATAAGTTTCATCTATATTATTGAAAAATCCGGACAAATTTCTGTGGTAAGTGTCGTATTGAATTCTACCGCATTCTATCGAAATCAATCTTGCATTGAAATGTCACCTGGCGTGGTATTGTTGTGTCGCCCATTTACCACCTGGTGAAAATGCTTTTACCCTTCGAATAGATATCAACCTTCAATCTTTCAAGGTTCTGGCATGTAGAGTTTTCATTTAGTTCAGGAGAAGTTTCACTAAAGAAATAACTTATCTTTAATCAATAGCAGGAATAG
This sequence comes from Iselma pallidipennis, assembly GCA_037464855.1. Classification (NCBI taxonomy): domain Eukaryota; kingdom Metazoa; phylum Arthropoda; class Insecta; order Coleoptera; family Meloidae; genus Iselma; species Iselma pallidipennis. Next base: position 120,330 of record JAZBHA010000004.1, read on the forward strand.
AATTTCCGCCCTCACTTGCTTGGAAGAATGTGACGTCGCTATCAATCGGCTTGTTAGGACACCATACTAGTTTCTACCAATTGGTTTTCATGTACACACTCGACGGAACTAGCTTGACACTCCAGCACTTTGTAGAAAAGACGTCACATTCTTCTAAGCAAGTGGAGATCACAGTGCTCCACTCAATCAAAGATCTGATGTAGCAATGAAATATACTGAAATTTTCAGGCACTAGCTATTGGAGCAATAATGTGTGCGACAAATTTGGGTCTTTTTATAATTGGAACTCTTTTACCATGGATCCAAGCTAGGGTAAATATCCAGTTTTGTTTCATTACCAATAAAAATTAACGATTTGTTCGTTTTATAGGAGACTCTAATTGGTGGAATTGCAGCAGTATGTTACTTAAGTTGGCTAGCATTTGATTCGAAACTAAATTTCTCTGGTTATTTCTCTGAACATTGTTACAATCTGACAAATACAATACCAAACGTTAATATCTCAATAAATTGTTTGTAAGTATCATTGTCGAAAACTTTTCGCAATTTATGTTATCAGTTCAAAATTGTTTCAGTGATAAGCCAATATATACTAATTTATACTATTGGTGTCCGTTGTTGGGAGCTGCTGGTACAGCTATTGTAGGCATTCTAGCATATTTCTTACTATCTTCGTATAAAGATAGAAATTTCGATCTGACATTAGTAGCACCATTTGTCCGTAAATTTATGACAAACGAAGAAATCGATGATATTATAACAAATCCACTACCGGAAAAGGTTCTTATAATAATTTTCACTTCCATTGTTTACAGATTTGATTGACTATTTTATAAATATGACATTTCAGGATAATCGTTACAGGAAAAATTACGACCTTGTTGTGAAAAATTGTGATACAGATCCGTGGCTTAAAGTGTTACCTTGAAATTGTTGAGAATTGATCAACATTTCGAATTTATCATCAACATAAAACGAATTTTCTGATAAAATGAGAAATGTTAATGAAGTATTATCGGTGTATGCACCATTAAAATGATTGTGTTTTTTTACGTTATTAGTATTAAATGGATTTTTGTAATTTAAGAAAAAATGATTTGATAACATGTAAATAGTGTTTTTATTGATTTTTTTGCAGTGTTTTTGCAATGTTGTTAGATTTTACATTTAATTGATTGTATAAATTGACGTAAATTTGCGTTTGCTAGAGTGAAATAAATATTGTTTCAAAATCAGTCTTTCTTAATCCCCTGCGTTTTCAAACACCCGGTGATACCGGTACCGGTACCGGCGCCGGATGCAATGTAACCAAGTGGAGTTTTTCACACGTACACCGGTCGCCGGCGATCTAAAATGTAACCGGCGAAGCCCTCGACATACCTGCCCGGTGATCGAAGGCAATGTTTCCTAATGAACGTTTTCACACACACACCGGCTAGAGGTCTGTGGAACATATGTTTCTTCCGTCACTGCCAAAAACAAAGTGATTAACAGCGACGGCAATGCAGATGTGTGTGGAAACGGACTTACAATTAGCTGTTTTTTATAGTTTTCTCTTCTGCATCAGTGAAGACTTGAAAAATGTTTCGAATAAAACAGATGACAGTATCAGTTCTTCCTTGTTTTTATTTTGTATTATATGTATTATACATAGAAACCGGTTTCGGATAAAAGCTTATCATCAGCAACCTCTTGCTAAAAGTTATTATTTGCTTTCATTTGGTATTTGGAAATTGTTAATGAATTAATTTATTTTTTGTAGAATCATGCTGATGATGAGCTGTTGCCTGAAACCGATTACTGTGTAAAATATAATAGAAAATGGAAACAAGGAAGAAGTGACATTATTATCTGTTGTAAAAGAGACCAATTAAGTTGCTAATTTAATTAATAGACCAAATCAATTTACTAATTATATTCAGTAATTTTATATCCACTAGATTTCTAGGTTTTGATTATTGATAAACAATCAAATTTAATAATTAATCGCCAGAATAATCAAGAGAAAGTGTTAATTACTATACACATTTACAAATGGGGTAACTAACAAAAAATCTACTATTTTTACAATGTTTCTAGAAGCTTTTAAATACATTATTTACTTTGAAAATCCTCTCGGTAATACAGCTATAGTACATGTATTTCACTTTAATATGAACTAAGTGGTCCCTTAATTTTTATTAAGTTAGATCGTGTTATCCGCTTTGTACGTACATAAAATTTTAACTAACAAATTGCTACTAAACACAAACCGTTTCAAAATTCAATGCACTGATATAAAAAAAAACAATGAAACTATAAACGTTTGTCCAGTAATGAATACGTTTCGAAAATCAATCGAAAAACCAAATTTTGACAAAATCATCAAAATTTTTACTACAAGTGATCGATTCATTGAATACCTTTGGAAAATTACTTACACAAATCGCTAGTAGTTAGAGTAAGTCGCCTATTTTTTACCTTATTTCTTTTGATAAAAAAATCTAGTTTATTTTTAACAATAGTAATATGGCGGAAACGATATTAGAAGGTATGCTGTCAAGAGATGCTGGTGAAAAAACGATAGTTGTCCCAGGGGTGGCTGATGTGGGGGCAGCAATGCAACGTTTCCAATGGCCCGATTATCTAATGTTTTCAATTATGCTATTATTGTGTATTCTTGTGGGCTTCTATTATGGTATATATAAAGTTTCTAGAAATAGTCAAGAATATTTGATGGGTGGACGGAAAATGCCACTATTTCCCATTACAATGTCGCTAATTGCTAGGTTTATTATTGATAATTAGGAATATTATTTTTTAAATTAATTAGAGAATAATTTTCAGTTTTATTAGTGGTATATCGTTACTTGGTATACCAACTGAATATTACTTGTATGGTATTCAGTACAGCTATATTCTGGGTGGGATTCTTCTCATGGCTACTTTGATGAGTTATATTTATTTACCGGTATTTTACGAATTAAAACTAACATCAACTTATGAGGTAATTGGCTAAAATGCAGCTTTTTTCGATAAATTATAAAAATTTCTTGTAGTATCTTGAAAGACGATATGACAGAAAAGTCAGAATGTTTGGTTCCATTCTATTTATTATCAATATGGTAAGTTTAGTACAAACAGTTAGTAAAAAAAACATCAAAAACTAACATTTTTACAGTTAGGGTGGTTACCGATAGTAATCTATGTACCAGCTTTAGCTTTCAATCAAGGTAATTTTCAGGATTTTCACCAAAATTTCAATATTAATACTGTTGATTTCAGTAACTGGAGTTAATGTCCATTTAATCACTCCAATAATTTGCATAGTTTGCATCTTTTACACATCTTTAGTAAGTAAAGTCAACAAAACTAGAAAAACTGTTGAGTCTCGGTATTTTTTTTATGTAACTATTCACTCTTCGTCACATATCTTTATCCTATTCATAACCTATTCATTTACTTTGAACAGCAAGGTAGCTTATTTACTTCAGCTTGTAATTACATGCTTTTCAGTTATGCTTTTAATCTACGATTAGTTCCTTTCTCCTTTATGTCACCCTAAATTAGATTTCTGTGTACGACACATGTATTATCACAGCTTTATGAGCTGTCGTCAATTTTTTTAATTAAAAAGTAACTTTTCCTTGAAACAAAAAAAACAGGGTGGTTTAAGAGCCGTGGTTTGGACTGATGTGATTCAAGCCATTATCATGTTTCTTGCCATGCTTCTAGTTGTTATCAAAGGAACAATTGATGTTGGTGGTTTAAGTGTGGTATTGCAGCGAAGTTGGGACAGTGGTCGAATTGAAGGACCAAAGTAATAATCCTTGTACTAGAAAAACTTTTATTTAATTTTTTTTTCAATAATAGTTTAGATTTCAATCCATTATCAAGACATACTCTATGGTCTTTAGTAATTGGTGGTTGTATGTATTCCCTTCAAGAGGCTGCAGTTAATCAAAATATGATCCAACGTTATCTATCATTATCGACTATAAATTCAGCTAAAAAGGCAGTTTGGTTTTTTGTTCTTGGCATATGTGTTGTTGTATTTGTATGTGGCTATACCGGGATATTGATGTATGCTGTTTTTTATAAATGCGATCCATTAACAACAACGGTAAATTGGATTTACTTCTAATATGAATTAAAAGTATATTAAGATGCTGTTCATAGCTTGCTCGTGAAAAAGACCAACTACTGCCATTACTCGTTATGGAATTACTAGGAGATTTTCCCGGATTGCCTGGAATATTTGTTGCCGGTATACTAAGCGCTGCATTAAGGTAAAAATATCCATTTTTCTTTAATGAAAATTCTGGATTTTGTAAATTTTTTAGCTCACTATCAACAGGTTTAAATGCAATGGCAGCTGTTGTTTATGAAGATTTCTACAAAATTCTATTTGAAAAACAATTAAACGAACGTCAATCTTCCATTCTGATGAAACTGACAGTAGTCGTATTAGGAGTAATTTGTGTTGGACTGGTCTATGTAATCGAAAAACTTGGATCTGTATTACAAGTAAATTACACTCGATATCAATTTTTTATGTAGTTCTTTATATCGTATTTCTGTGTTTGATTAGTTGAGCATGAGTATGGGGACTGTAGCGAATGGTGCATCATTGGGTTTATTTACAATGGGCATTTTATTGCCGTGGGTGAATGCAAAGGTGTTGTTCGTTTTCAACGGGAAATACAAAAATAATTACAGAAAAAAACGACTTTATTTGAAATATGTTTGTTGTTAGGGTGCTTTAATTGGTGCAAGTTCATCACTGGTTTTCATGTCATGGTTGGTTTTGCGAGCTCAAACTGCAATAGCAGCAGGTGATTTGTTATTCCCTGAAAAGCCCTTGACAACGGAAGGATGTCATTATCATTTCACTCCAAAGCACTCACCATCAGTCAACATTCATTTCAATGCCTCTGTAAACATTACAGATGTTACACATACTGAGTAAATCCATTTAGAAAACTAATTAAATTAAATTAAATTGGATTGAAAAATATAATTTTAGAGAGAAATTTATTTTATATCATCTATCATATTTATGGTATACATTAGTTGGTTGTACTTTCACAATTATTGTTGGTCTTTTAATAAGTTTTCTAACGAAACCTTTAGATCCTAGGGATATTGATTCAGCATTACTGGCACCATTTGTTCGGAAATTGATTAAGCCAAGAGAATTTCCAAATGAACCGACTGATGGGATTATTTATGCATTTAAAGAGACAAATGTAATTTAACAGAATTCAATAAAATTACGTGATAATTATAAATAAATTAACTAATTATTATTATAGGAGGTTGAAATGGAGAATATCCAAGAGCCGGAATAATATTTATTTATTCACAAACTTTTTTTGTTTATAAACTTAAGAATTATTTAATAAATGATTAGATACCACACCTTTACACATTGTCTTTATTTTAACGTCAACCAGATCTACTTAATTATTATTTTTTTTAGTCTTACGCAAGCAATTATTTGCTTGTTCATTACATGGCAAGTATAATATTAGATTGAAGGCAGATATAAGAGGTCTGAGCTCGATATGGCTTAGTACCGAGAACCTCTAATAGCTTCTTAATTAATTAACTAACTCGATTTGAATTTTAATTTATCGAAATTATTTTCAACGTAAAATGTCTGAAAAGCGACACGCATAAAAGCTTCATTAAAGCTTTAATCAACGACCGGATCATTACTTTTTATTAATTTAACCAGTAATTAACCAATTATTATATCGCACCACCATCAAAATAATAATAAAAGTATATGTATTTGATCAAGTAACGGAAACTACCTTTTTTTAATTGTAACTTCAACTAATAATGACATATCGATTAGATTACTGTATAGTTTGTACCAATTAATCTTCTTTTTATGTTAAGATTGATTCTAGCTAAATCTGAAAAGATATAAATCACCTGCTGTAGACAGTAGACCAAAATTTTCCAGTTTTTTTAATTAAGTAGAACATGAATTAGTTTTCAATGAGACTGTCAACAATTATAACAATAGCTAATAATCTTAAAGATAAATATACACTTTATTTTGGAAACAAAATAAAAAAAATAAGTAAATCAGTCTTATTGAAACTCATTATAATTTACATGTAAAGCATACAAAAATTTTCTTGACCTTACACTTTTGATATATAAATCAAGTCTGTAATATTTACTTGGTTTTTGGAACTTAATTTGTTTTGAAGATAGCGTCTGAGCATTCTATTTAGAACTAAGATAATTGATAGAGCTACTTACTGGTCATGTCTGCTTTTATATAAATTGTTCTAAGGAAGTAGTAGTTATTTATCTAAATTGATAAATATTACAAAGTGATTGTCGTTTACTTGTTGCGTATTAAAAGAATTTAAAGAAAAAAATGGAAGAAATCACTACCATAGCTAGCCATCAATTTCACTGGTTAGATTATTTGGTTTGTACATTAATGCTTCTTGTAAGTATCGGTATAGGTCTTTTTTATGGATTTTGTCATAAACCAACAAATACACAAGATTATTTGATGGGCGGACGAAAAATGCCTGTATTTCCTGTTGCAATGTCGTTAATAGCAAGGTTTTCTTTCAACGTATTGCTATAAATTATACTTTAAGAAATGATTCTTTTTTTTTAGTTATATTAGTGGTATTTCAATTTTGGGCACACCAGCAGAAACCTACATTTTTGGTATTCAATATATTTATATTTTATTTGGTATTACATTATCTGGCATCATTTTGAATTATGTTTATTTGCCTGTATTTTATGATTTACAACTAACTTCGATTTTTGAATATGTCGAACGAAGATTTGATGCTAAATTACGCTGTTTGGGCTCAGTTCTATTTACGTTCTCGCTGGTATCTTGTTTAATCCTATTTCGGTTTTTTTAATGTTCATTTATATCTTTAAATTGTTTTTTGAAGATCACATGGTTACCTATTGTTATCTACGTACCAGCATTAGCTATCAATCAAGTTAGTGGAATGGACCTTCATGTTATTGCATTAGTTATTTGCATTATTTGCATTTTCTATACGTCTTTAGTAAGTCTTATGAAACGGTTTTTATTCGAAAAAAAATTAATGTTTTTTCCAAAGGGTGGTATTAAAGCAGTAGTTTGGACCGATGTGATTCAAGGACTTAGTATGTTTGGAGCTATGATTGTTATTGCTATCAAAGGTACTAGCGATATTGGAGGTTTCAGTGTAGTTTGGGAGAGAAATCTAAACAGTTCAAGAATTGAACCACCTGAGTAATCTGTTAATAAAACTAAATCTTATCTAGTAATTAAAAATGTTTTTGAAATTTTAGCTTTGACTTAAATCCTTTAACGAGACACACATTTTGGACTTTGACTTTCGGAGCATGTCTACACTACCTGCAATCAGGAGGTCTCCAGCAGACTATGTTCCAACGCTACATGTCTTTACCAACATATAAATCTACCCAAAGGTATTTCTATACATTTCCTGCAAAATAGAACAATCAAACAATAATTTACAGAGTCATCGGTCTATATATTTTGGGAATGTTTTTCGTGGTACTAGTATGTAGTTATTGTGGTTCCCTTATGTATGCCACTTTCTATAACTGCGATCCTTGGTCTTCTGGAGTAAAATTCTAAACAAATCATAAACGTAGACTTTTTAATAAATTGTCCATTTTTCTTCTAGTTAGTCCAGAAGAAGGAACAAATTTTAGTAATCTTAGTAATGGAAGTAATGGGTAATTATCCGGGTTTATTAGGGATATTTGTTGCAGGAATTCTAAGTGCATCTTTAAGGTAATTAAAATATTAAATATAAACTTTTCTAGTTAGGTGTTTTTTAGTTCATTATCGACTGGTTTAAATTCAATGGCCGCAGTTGTTGTCGAAGATTTCCATAGTTTCGTCTCAAAAACACCATTAACAGAACGACAATCATCAATTGTTATGAAATTAACGGCAGTAATTCTAGGCCTTATCTGTGTTGGATTAATTTATGTGGTTGAAAAATTAGGTACAATACTTCAGGTTCGTTTTCGTTATTATTTTTTGTAAAATTATTATATGTACCGTATGCAGTTTAAAATTTCCAAAATCTCTAGTTAGGAATGACCCTTTCTACTGTTGGGAATGGTCCAGCGTTTGGTATTCTTACAATGGGCGTACTAATGCCGTGGATTAAACCAAAGGTAAATGTTAAAAAAATTCAAAATACTAAAAAAACTGATCTTGACAAATTTCAGGGCGCCTTAATCGGAGGAATCACCTCTCTAACTTTCATGATATGGTTAGTTTTACGTGCACAAACGGCTATAGCAACCGGTGAATTAGTATTTGAACAAAAACCTTTAACAACTGATGGATGTCTTCATGAATTTACGCCAAAAAATTCAACTACCATTGTGCAAGGGTTAGAATTTTTCCATACGTACATACATTAAACAAATTAATGAATTGGTAATTTCTAGGAGTAGTCTTGCCCTTCACCATATGTCTTACTTATGGTATACTTTGATGGGAACTTTGGTAGCAATTGTTACAGGGTTTTTAGGAACATGGATACTGGAATCGTTGGATCCAACAGAAGTAGATACGCAATTATTATCACCGTGTATACGAAAATATTTCCAAAAATCACCACAAAAACAACAATACGATAATGTTCATTATAAACTTAATACAAATGATGTGGATATCAATCGAGAAAAGAGTTGAGATTAACATTTAGCTATCTAAGAACATTTATAATTATATAATACAGTATAGTATACCGAACAACAATGATTAGAAAAATATTGTCTTTGTGATAACAATAATATCAAGGGATACATATATACAGGGTCTCTCAATTGGTTTCAAACTGTCGTCTTACGTTAGAGTTTATTTCCAAATTTTACACACTTTATCTCTACGACCACTAGTCAGGTTCTGTCTCAAAAAGTTGAATTAATTGCAATACTTTATAAGAACGCTGACTAGTGGTTTGACAATCTTTTCATATTGGGGTTTGGAAATAATGGACTCTAATGGTGATGAACCAATATTCCTGATACTGCATTTTGAAATACTGACTTACAAACATACAGTAAGCAGTACTTATCAGGGCAGGTTCATCACCCTCTATTGGTCCATTACACCTCCCATGGAAAAAAAAATCCATTTTAGATTGCTGTAGAACAACAAGAATTTTTTTTTTAAATAATATACTATTAATTTAAACCCTACCATGATGTAATTTAACCCTATTTTTATGAAATTCTAATAACTTAGGTATCATCTATTTTAATTACAATATTGGGAGACTTATCTTCTATTATTTGATAAGGGCCATTATATAAAGGCTCTGTTTCATTACCAGAATTATTTCTTAATGAAACTTTGTCTCCTATCTTATAATAATTAATACATTTACTGTTCTTATCATAGGTAGGTACATGACTTTTCTTTTTGTTTTTGATACCAGTAAATTATATTTTTCGCACCATTACATGCTTGTTGTAAACGATGTTTTAATTCTAATGGATAATTTTCAAAATTGTATAGTGGTTCAATGCGATTAGTCACGTTTTAATGTTATTATTATATTATACATTCTATTAATTCCTGCATGACCTCCTGTTGGTAATATATGATAATCATTTAATATTAGTTGTCGCGTTTCTAAGTCTGTTATATTTTGTACGTCTTTAATAGTAGATAGACCCTGTGGACAATTGATGTTGGTGGTTTAAGTATGGTATTGCAAGGAAGTTGGGACAGTGGTCAAATTCTAGGACCAAAGTAATATTACTTGTACTACAATAGTTATTTATATGCCAAGGCTCGTAAGTGAAGTTTTACGGTAGAGTTGCAGCTCTCGACTTCGTCTCGCGCTTCAATATCCACACCTCTGTACACGTATTTAACCGCAAATTATTGTTTATGACCGCTCACCTCAAATTATAAACGTTACTACAATCAACAACAAAAAAAATTACAAATGGACTTGTACCACTTTCAAAATAAACGGCTCAATTGATAGAGCTGCTTACTGGTCATGTCTCCTTTAACTCAGTGTTCTATATAAATTGTCCTCAGGAAGTAGTGGTTATTCAGCTAAATTGTTGAATATTACAAAGTGATTGTTGTTTACTTGTAGCGTATTAAAAGAATTTAAAGGAAAAATGGACGAAATTACCACCATAGCTACCCATCAACTTCACTGGTTAGATTATTTGATTTGTACATTAATGCTTCTTGTAAGTATCGGTATAGGTCTTTATTACGGATTTTGTCATGGACCAACAAATACACAAGATTATTTGATGGGCGGAAGAAGAATGCCTGTATTTCCAGTTGCAATGTCGTTAATAGCAAGGTTTTCTTTCGCCGCATTGTTGTAAATTCACAACAAGTCTACTTTAAGAAATAATTTTTTTTTTTAGTTATATAAGTAGTATTTCAATTTTCGGCCTACCAGCAGAAGCCTACGTTTTTGGTATTCAATATATTTATATTTTATTTGGTGTTACTTTATCTGGCATTATTTTGAATTATGTTTATCTGCCTGTATTTTATGATTTACAATTAACTTCGATTTTTGAATATGTCGAACGAAGATTTGATGCTAAATTACGTTGTTTGGGCTCAGTTCTATTTACATTCTCGCTGGTATCTTGTTTAATCCTATTTTGGCTTTTTAATGTTCATTTATATTTTTCAATTTTAAAGATCACATGGTTACCTATTGTTATCTTCGTACCAGCATTAGCTATCAATCAAGTTAGTGGAATGGACCTTCATGTTATTGCATTAGTTATTTGCATTATTTGCATTTTCTATACGTCTTTAGTAAGTCTTATAAAACGGTTTTTATTCAAAAAAAATTAATGATTTTTCAAAAGGGTGGTATTAAAGCAGTAGTTTGGACCGATGTGATTCAAGGGCTTAGTATGTTTGGAGCTATGATTGTTATTGCTATCAAAGGTACTAACGACATTGGAGGCTTCAATGTAGTTTGGGAGAGAAATCTAAACAGTTCAAGAATTGAACCGCCCGAGTAATCTGTTAATAAAATTGAATCTTATCTAATAATTAAAAATGCTTAAAATTTTAGCTTTGACTTAAATCCTTTAACGAGACACACATTTTGGACTTTAACTTTTGGAGCATGTCTACACTATCTGCAATCAGGAGGTCTCCAACAGACTATGTTCCAACGTTACATGTCGTTACCAACATATAAATCCACTCAAAGGTATTTCTATACATTTCCTTCAAAACAGAAATAAAATCAAACAATAATTTACAGAGTTATTGGTATGTTTATTTTGGGGATGTTTTTCGTGGTACTAGTGTGCAGTTATTGTGGTTCCCTTATGTATGCCACTTTCTATAACTGCGACCCTTGGTCTTCTGGAGTAAAATTCTAAACAAATCATAAACGTAGACTTTTCAGTAATTTGTTTTTTCAGTTAGTCCAGAAGAAGGAACAAATTTTAGTAATCTTAGTAATGGAAGTAATGGGTAATTATCCGGGTTTATTAGGGATATTTGTTGCCGGAATTCTAAGTGCATCTTTAAGGTAATTACTTTACTAAACATACACTTTTCTAGTTATGTGCTTTTTAGTTCATTATCAAGTGGTTTAAATTCAATGGCGGCAGTTGTTGTCGAAGATTTCCATAGTTTCGTCTCAAAAACACCCTTAACTGAACGACAATCATCAATTGTTATGAAACTAACAGCAATAATTCTAGGCCTAATCTGTGTTGGATTGATTTATGTGGTTGAAAAATTAGGTACAATACTTCAGGTATATTTTCGTTATATTTTTCGAAAATCACGTACCGTATACGGTTTAAAATTTCCAAAATCTTTAGCTGACAATGACTCTTTCTACTGTTGGGGATGGTCCAGCGTTTGGTATTCTTACAATGGGTGTACTAATGCCGTGGATTAAACCAAAGGTAAATGTTAAAAAAATTCAAAATACTAAAAAACTGATTTTGAGAAATTTCAGGGCGCCTTAATCGGAGGAATCACCTCTCTAATTTTCATGATATGGTTAGTTTTACGTGCACAAACGGCTATAGCAACCGGTGAATTAGTATTTGAACAAAAACCTTTAACAACTGATGAATGTCTTCATGAATTTACGCCCAAAAATTTAACTACCATGGTGCAAGGGTTAGAATTTTTCCATACGTACATACATTAAACAAATTAATGAATTGGTGATTTCTAGGAGTAGTCTTGCCCTTCACCATATGTCTTACTTATGGTATACTTTGATGGGAACTTTGGTAGCAATTATTACAGGATTTTTAGGAACATGGATACTGGAATCGTTGGATCCAACAGAAGTAGATACGCAATTATTATCACCGTGTATACGAAAATATTTCCAAAAATCATCAAAAAAACACCAATACGATAATGTTCATTATAGACTTAATACAAATGATGTGGATATCAATCGAGAGAAGAGTTGATATTGATAATTGTTTATTTAAGAAAATTTATAGTTATATGTAAATAATGCAATATAGTATACCGAACAACAATGATTGGAAAAATAATGTCTTTGTGATAACATTGAAATAAAACGATATGTTTATGTCGTAGCCATTTAGTGAAGTACATCATTTCATAAAAAGCCGCCTATGAGAATCTTTGGATATAATTACGATCTTGTCTCTAAAACTACTCGATTAGAAACATTTTTTCACTGTTGAGTTGGATTTAGCGGTGGTAGAATTCCATGGAATACCGGCTTTTTATCAAATGACGAGTTTCACTAAACGCCTACGACAGATATGTCTTAAGGAACTATAGAGCAATAACTTGTCTGTTCTGTCTTCATTTCCTTATTTGATAAGTTTTTCTTATCATTTAACATTCACTTGTAACATAATTTTGTTGTGCTACTAAAATTGATGTTTCAAGCTGTTTTTTTCAATACGGAAAAGCCACAAGCCAGAAATATATAATGCAGGCAGAAAAAAATTTTTTTTGGGGCGTTCTCATATTCAATACACTCTCCAAATACATAAATATAATCTGCAATTATTAATTACCGTGTTTTTTTTCTAATGTAATATATTTTTCGCACGATCGTGTTTTTCTGATACTTACGAAAATCGTTGATAAACCATGTAAGTTTAATTTAAAGATAGCTTTTGAGCATTCCATTTAAAGTTAATTCGATAGTGTTGCTGGTCATATTTGGTTTGATCCAAGGTTCTGTATAAATTGTCCTAAGGAAGTAGTGGTTATTTAGTGAAATTGTTAAATATCACAAAGTAATTCTCGTTAAACAGAAAATGGACGAAATTACCACTATAGCTACCCATCAATTTCACTGGTTAGATTATTTGGTTTGTACATTAATGTTTCTTGTAAGTATCGGTATAGGTCTTTTTTATGGATTTTGTCATGGACCAACAAATACACAAGATTATTTGATGGGTGGACGAAAAATGCCTATATTTCCAGTTGCAATGTCGTTAATAGCAAGGTTTTCTTTTGCTGTATTGCTGTAAATTCACAACAATTCTACTTTAAGAAATAAATTTTTAGTCATGTTAGCGGCATTTCAATTTTCGGCCTGCCAGCAGAAGCCTACGTTTATGGTATTCAATATATTTATGTTTCATTTGGTGTTATTTTATTTGGCATCATTCTGAATTACGTTTATTTGCCTGCAATTTATGATTTACAATTAACTTCGATTTTTGAATACTTCGAACGAAGATTTAATGCTAAATTACGTTGTTTGGGCTCAGTTCTATTTACGTTCTCGATGGTATCTTATTTAATTATTTTTTGTCATTTTAATGTGTATTTATATTTTTGGTCCTTCTTTTAAAGATTGGCTGGTTACCTGTTGTTATCTACGTACCAGCATTAGCTATCAATCAAGTCAGTGGAATGGACATTCATGTTATCGCGTTAGTTATTTGTATTATTTGTATTTTCTATACGTCTCTAGTAAGTCTTGAAAAATTGTTTAACTTTAAAAAAAAATGATGCTTTTTCAAAGGGTGGTATTAAAGCAGTAGTTTGGACAGACGTGATTCAAGCAGTTAGTATGTTTGGAGCTTTGATTGTTATTGTTATCAAAGGTACTAACGACATTGGAGGCTTCAGTGTAGTTTGGGAGAGGAATCTAAACAGTTCGAGAATTGAACCGCCTGAGTAATCTGTTAATAAAATTGAATGTTATCTAATAACTAAAAATGATTTTAAAATATTAGCTTTGACCCAAATCCTACAACGAGACACACATTTTGGACTTTAACTATTGGAGGATGTGGACACTACCTGCTAACAGGTGGTATTAATCAAACTATGTGCCAACGTTACTTGTCTTTAGCATCATATAAATCTACCCAAAGGTATTTCTATACATTTCCTTCAAAACAGAACAATTAAACAATAATTTACAGAGTCATCGGTATATATGTTTTGGGGATGTTTATCATAATACTAATAGGAAGTTACTGTGGTTCCCTTATGTATGCCACTTTCTATAACTGCGATCCGTGGTCTTCTGGAGTACAGATTTAAATAAACTAAAACACAGACCTTTCAGTAAATTGTCAATTTTTGTTGTAGTTAGTTCAGAAAAAGGAACAAGTTCTAATGGTCCTAGTAATGGAAGTAATGGATAATTATCCGGGATTATTAGGAATATTTGTTGCAGGAATTCTAAGTGCATCCTTAAGGTAATTGAAGTATTAAATACACACATTTCTAGTTAGTTGCTTTTTAGTTCATTATCGACTGGTTTAAATTCAATGGCCGCAGTTGTTGTCGAAGATTTCCATAGTTTCGTCTCAAAAAAACCGTTAACTGAACGACAATCATCAATTATTATGAAACTAACGACAATAATTTTAGGTCTTGTCAGTGTTGGATTAGTTTATGTGATCGAACAATTAGGTACATTACTTCAGGTATATTTTTTTGAAAACAACACAGCTTAATATTGTTTGAAATGCTTGAAACTTTTAGCTAGCAATAAGCCTCACTACTGTCGGGAATAGTCCAGCATTTGGTATTTTTACAATGGGCCTGTTAATGCCCTGGATTAAACCAAAAGTAAATATTGAAGAAAAAAAACGAAATCCGAAAAAACTGATCTTTACAAATTTCAGGGCGCTTTAATCGGAGGAATCACCTCTTTAATTTTTATGATATGGTTAGTTTTACGTACACAAGCGGCTATAGCAACCGGTGAATTAGTATTTGAACAAAAACCATTAACAACTGATGGATGTCTTCATGAATTTACGCCAAAAAATTTAACTACCATTGTGCAAGAGTTAGATTTTTAGCATACGTACATACATTAAACAATTAATGAATTGGTAATTTTTAGAACTAGTCCTGCTCTTCATCAAATGTCTTATTTATGGCACACTGTAGTAGGAGCTCTGGTAGCAATTGTCACAGGATTTTTGGGAACATGGATACTGGAATCGTTAGATACAAAAGACGTAGATATGCAATTATTATCACCGTGTATACGAAAATATTTCCAAAAATCAACAAAAAAACAACAATACGATAATGTTCATTATAAACTTAATATGAATGAAGTTGACATCAATTTATAATTATTGACTTAAAAAATTTTGTTAAAATACAGTACAATACCTCAAAAGAATCAGATCTTAAAGTTGTTAAATTATCAAATGTCTCAATGAAATAAATTGCTGTATCGAACTGCGACAAGGAAAACAATTTCTGTTCTGAATTGTTTTTTATTTTATTTTACAAAATAATAAATAATATCCAAGTAGGTAAACCACCTACTTCTTCTATTATTAAAACAATTAGGTAAATAACAAAAAGTAGTGCAACTGAAAATTGTGAGTACAGTAGTTCTATGGAATTAATAATATTGTCAATATTGTGGTAATGTTCATTAAGGCCACAAAAGCTTTCTATGATGAAGATAGGAGAATAATATTACTTCAATAATATTGATCGTCTACACTCGTTAAAGCAACAGCCGAACAAAAAGTCAAAAATATTGCGTATTTAATTAAGATATGTTTCTGAAAACGGCCGTTGATGGTTTATTATTGGAGATTTCTGATAGCTTTGTAATTAATTAATTATTTTTAAATTTAATCTGCATTGGATTTTTTCAAACAGCATTGAAGATGATTACAAAATGCTTTGAAAGCGAGTCATAGAAAAGCTCCATTAAAACTTACGTAAATTGATTATTATCGAAGCACTGCTTTTTATTAAATCAACCAATAAGTGATACGTTATTGTACTTCTCTCAATTAAGATTTCGCCATTACCATAAGAACAATAATAAAAATATATATTTGATAAGGAGAAATAGTTGTCAATCAACTAATGAAAGCGATATTTATCTTAATCGTAACTTAAACCAATAATAATGTATCGATTAGATTACGATATTCTAACAATTAATCTTTTTTATAGAAAAATCTGCAAAACTGCGTCTGACATAAATCATCTGCTGTATACAGAAACTGAAATTTTCCAGTTATGTATTTTAACCATTACATGAATTAAATTCTACTAGAATTGTCAACATTGCAACAATAGTTAATAATCCTTAAGATTAATAGACACGTTACTTGCATAAAAGCTAATGTAATAAAAAATTTGTACAATTCACATGTAAAATGGAGAAACATCTCCCTGACTTGCTTATACTGAACACAATCTTTTAATAAGTAAATAGTGACTGTATTATTTGCATGGATTTTAAAGATCACATTTAAGTACTCGATTTACCTAGAAGTAGGATCATTGATAGTGCTGCTGGTCATGCCACATTTGATTCAGTGTTCTATATAAATTGTCTTTGAAAAAAATAGTGTTTATTTGGCAAGAATTGTACAGAAAATGGATGAAATTAACACGGTAGTAACCCATCAATTTCACTGGTTAGATTATTTGGTTTGTACATTAATGCTTCTTGTAAGTATCGGTATAGGTCTTTTTTATGGATTTTGTCATAAACCAACAAATACACAAGATTATTTGATGGGTGGACGAAGAATGCCTATATTTCCAGTTGCAATGTCATTAATAGCAAGGTTTTCCTTTTTCGTATTCCTGTAAATCGACAATAGTTCTATTTTAAGAAATTTTTGTTCAGTTACATTAGTGGAATCGCAATTTTGGGCATACCAGCAGAAACCTACATTTTTGGTATTCAATTCGTTTATATTTTATTTGGACTGGCTTTATCTGGCATTATTTTGAGTTATGTTTATTTGCCGGTATTTTATGATTTACAAATTACTTCGATCTTTGAATATCTTGAACGGAGATTTGATGCTAAACTACGTTTTTTGGGCTCAATTCTGTTCACTTGTTCAATGGTATGTTGTTCGATTTTTACAAAATATTTGACTATATTCATGAAAACTTTTTTAAAAAGATTGCGTGGCTACCAGTTGTGATCTATGTGCCTGCGCTGGCTATTAATCAAGTTAGTGGAATGGACATTCATGTTATTGCATTAGTTGTTTGTATTATTTGCATTTTCTATACGTCTTTAGTAAGTCTTTTTTTACTTATAATTAGTAAATATTATTGATTGATTATTTCTTAAGGGCGGTATTAAGGCAGTAGTTTGGACAGATGTAATTCAAGGTGTTAGCATGTTTGGAGCCATGCTTATTGTTATTATCAAAGGTACTAATGACATTGGAGGTTTCAGTGTAGTTTGGGAAAGAAATCTAAACAGTTCAAGAATTGAACCACCTGAGTAATATGTTAATAGAATTAACACCTACCTGTTGATACGAAGTAATTTAAAATTCTAGTTTTGATTTAAATCCTTTAACAAGACACACATTTTGGGGTTCAACCATTGGAGGTTGTGTATACTACCTCATAACAGGTGGTCTTCAACAAACTATGTTCCAACGTTTCATGTCCATGGAAACGTACAAATCTACTCAAAGGTAAATAGACGTTTTCTTTAAAACAAGGTAATTCGAAAATAGTTTACAGGGCACTAGCCGTCTATGTATTGGGGATGTTTCTTGTGGTAACGGCATGTGGCTATTGTGGTCTTGTTATGTACGCTACGTTCTATAACTGTGATCCTTGGTCATCTGGAGTAAGTTTTTAAATAAATCACAACATTGATATTCTAACACAGTGTTAAAATTTCCACATAGTTAGTTCAGAAAAAGGAACAAATTTTATTAGTCCTAGTAATGGAAGTAATGAGTAATTATCCAGGATTATTAGGGATATTTGTTGCAGGAATTCTAAGTGCATCTCTAAGGTAATTAAAATTTCAAATACCTATACAACTTTCTAGGTAGATCTTTTTCAGTTCACTATCGACTGCTTTAAATTCAATGGCAGCAGTTGTTGTCGAAGATTTCCATAGTTTCGTCTCAAAAAAACCATTGACTGAACGACAATCATCAATTACTATGAAATTAACGGCAGTAATTCTAGGCCTTATCTGTGTCGGATTAGTTTATGTTGTTGAAAAATTAGGAACAATAGTCCAAGTATTCTTTCTTTTCTTATCTTTTCACTTGAAAATTGCTTAGTTTTTATAAGGTTCCGTACCTATTGAGTTCACTCATGTGTCCGTCTGTCACTTCTAAACGGTTTGACGTATGAAGTCGAAATTTTTCAAAAAGGTGAAAAGGTATGAGGTGCGAAGTCATATTAAGAATTCGTTAAAAAGTGTGCAACCTGGGGTGGCAAAATAAATCAAAAATATAGATGATTATGGGATGATCACGGGAAAACTATAGCGGTTTCGAAATTTCGCGAATAATTCGGCATGTATTAAGTAATCTATATAAAATAAATGGTACAATAGGTACGGAAATTAAGTGCGCGAGTCCAACTCCCAATTGGCCGCTATTTGTTATTAAATTAAGTATTAATTAAAATTTCGATCATTTTTAGCTAGCAATAACACTTTCTACGGTTGGGAACAGTCCAGCATTTGGTATTTTCACAATGGGCCTATTAATGCCTTGGATAAAACCAAAAGTGAATATTAAAAAAAAGGAAATCCTAAAAAACTGATTTTTACAAGTTTTAGGGTGCTTTAATTGGTGGCATTACATCTCTTATATTTATGATATGGTTAGTTCTACGTACACAAACGGCTATAGCGACCGGTGAATTAGTATTTGAACAAAAACCTTTAACGACTGATGGATGTCTTCATGAATTTACGCCCAAAAATTCAACTACAATTGTGCAAGAGTTAGATTTTTAATATATGTACATTTATTTAAACAATTAATGAATTGATAATTTTTAGAACTAGTCCTGCCTTTCACCATATGTCTTACTTATGGTACACTGTGGTAGGAACTCTGGTAGCAATTGTTGCAGGATTTCTAGCAACATGGGTACTGGAATCGTTAGATCCTAAAGAAGTCGATACACAATTATTATCGCCCTGTATAAGAAAATATTTCCAAAAACCATCAAAAAAACCACAATACGATAATGTTCATTATAAACTTAATATGAATGAAGTAGACATCAATTTATAATTATTTGCTCAAAAAAAAACGAGATCTTAAAGTTGTTGAATTATCTAATGTCTTACTTAATGAAATAAATTGCTGTATCGAGCTACGGCAAGGCAAACAATTTCCGTTCTGAATGGATTTTTATTATTTCACAAACATGAAAATAATAAACAATTCTCCTTATATTTAAACAATCAAATAACAAAAAGTGGTAGTACTGAAAATTGTGTGTAAAGTAGTTTTATGGAAAAGTTCAGCAGCCGAAAATTGCCCTAAATATATTCTTTTCAACTTAGCTAATAAAAATAATTATAGGAAAAAAAAATTTTTCTAATCAATAAAATGTTATCGATTGCAATTTTGTTTGTGAAGAAATGCTTGAAAAACGAGTCATACAAAAGCTCAATTAAAACTGAAATTGATTATCGGAGCACTACTTTTTATTAGATCAACCAATGAGTAATCCGTTATTGTACGTCTCTCAATTAGGATTTGCTCGTTACGCATAAGAACAATAATAAAATTATATATCTGATAAGGAGAAATCAACTTATGAAAACGATATCTATCTTAAGGGGGATTTTCTTTTCTTAGAAAATCGATTTTTGAGTTTTTGCAGAATCTTGTGCTTTGACTATTCAAGAACATGTCTGGAAAATTTCAAACAAAAATTCGTGAAAATGCCGAAGTTCGGCCATTTTTGTAGGTGAAATCTGATTTTTGACTTTGACTTACTGTGATTTCTCTGCAAAAAAATGTTTCCTTTTTGTTCGTTCGTCAGACGATAATCTGAAAAACTGAATCTGAAAAGACATGAATCACCTGTTGTACACAGCAATTGAAATTTTCCAGTTTTGTAATTTACCTAACTATTACATGAATTAAATTCTAGTGGAATTGTCAACATTGCAACAATAGTTAATGATCCTAAAGACTAATACACACGTTACTTGCATAAAAACTAATCTAATGAAAAATTTGTACAATTCACATGTAAAATAGACAAACATCTCCCTGACGTGCTTATACTGAACACAATCTTTTAATAAGTAAATAGTGTCCCTATTATTTAATTTAATTTAATTCATTTTAAAGATAGCATTTAAGTATTCAATTTACCTAGAATTAGGATCATTGATAGTGGTGCTGGTCATGCCACATATGACTCAGTGTTCTACATAAAGTGTCTTTAAAAAAAATAGTGGTTATTTGGCAAAATTTTGCGTCCGACAAGAATTAAACAGAAAATGGATGGAAGTAATACTGTAGTAACCCATCAATTTCACTGGTTAGATTATTTGGTTTGTACATTAATGCTTCTTGTAAGTATCGGTATAGGCCTTTTTTATGGATTTTGTCATAAACCAACAAATACACAAGATTATTTGATGGGTGGACGAAGAATGCCTGTATTTCCAGTTGCAATGTCGTTAATAGCAAGGTTCTCCTTCTTCGTATTCCGGTAAATCGACAATAGTTCTATTTTAAGAAATTTTTGTTCAGTTACATTAGTGGTGTATCAATTTTGGGCATACCAGCAGAAACCTACATTTTTGGTATTCAATTCGTTTATATTTTATTTGGGTTTGTTTTTTCTGGCATTATTTTGAGTTATGTTTATCTGCCTGTATTTTATGATTTACAAATTACATCGATCTTTGAATACCTTGAACGGAGATTTGATGCTAAACTACGTTTCTTGGGCTCAATTTTGTTCACTTGTTCAATGGTATGTTAATCGATTTTTACAAAATATTTGACTATATTCATGAAAACTTTTTCAAAAAGATTACATGGCTACCAGTTGTGATCTATGTACCTGCATTAGCTATTAATCAAGTTAGTGGAATGGACATCCATGCTATCGCACTAATTATTTGTATTATTTGCATTTTCTATACGTCTTTAGTAAGTCTTTTTTTTACTTACAATTAGTAAATATTATTGATTGATTATTTCTTAAGGGTGGTATTAAAGCAGTAGTTTGGACAGATGTAATTCAAGGTCTTAGCATGTTTGGAGCCATGCTTATTGTTATTATCAAAGGTACTAATGACATTGGAGGTTTCAGCGTAGTTTGGGAGAGAAATCTAAACAGTTCGAGAATTGAACCACCTGAGTAATACGTTAATAAGTAGAATCTATTGATACGAAGTAATTTTAAATTTTAGTTTTGATTTAAATCCTTTAACAAGACACACATTTTGGGCTTTAAGCATTGGAGGATGTGTATACTATATGCAAACTGGAGGCCTTCAACAGACTATGTTCCAACGTTTCATGTCCTTGGCAACATATAAATCTACTCAAAAGTAAGTAGACCTTTTTGTTTAAAACAGGATAATTAGAAAATAATATACAGAGCACTCGCCATCTATATATTGGGGATGTTTCTTGTGGTAATGGCATGTGGCTATTGTGGTCTTGTTATGTACGCTACGTTCTATAACTGTGATCCTTGGTCATCTGGAGTAAGTTTTTAAATAAATCACAACATTGATATTCTAACACAATGTTAAAATTTTCACATAGTTAGTTCAGAAAAAGGAACAAATTTTATTAGTCCTAGTAATGGAAGTAATGAGTAATTATCCAGGATTATTAGGGATATTTGTTGCAGGAATTCTAAGTGCATCTCTAAGGTAATTAAAATTTCAAATACCTATGTAACTTTCTAGGTAGATCTTTTTCAGTTCACTATCGACTGCTTTAAATTCAATGGCAGCAGTTGTTGTCGAAGATTTCCATAGTTTCGTCTCAAAAAAACCATTGACTGAACGACAATCATCAATTACTATGAAATTAACGGCAGTAATGTTAGGCCTTATCTGTGTCGGATTAGTTTATGTTGTTGAAAAATTAGGAACAATCGTCCAGGTATTGTTTCTTTTCTTATCTTTTCTTTTGGAAATTACCTACTTTTATTAGGTTCCGTACCTATTGAGTTCACTCATGTGTCCGTCCGTCACTTCTAAAAGGTTTGACGTATCAAGTCGAAATTTTTCAAAAAGGTGAAAAGTTATGAGGCGTATCTAGCTCCGAAGTCATATTAAGAATTCGTTAAAAAGTGTGCAACCTGGGGTGGCAAAATAAATCAAAAATATAGATTATTATGGGATGATCACGGGAAAACTATAGCGGTTTCGAAATTTCGCGAATAATTCGGCATGTATTGGTGCAATAGGTACGGAACCTAAGTGCGCGAGTCCAACTCGCACTTGGTCACTTTTTGTTATTAAGTATTATTTAAAATTTCAATCACTTTTAGCTAGCAATAACACTTGCTACGGTTGGGAACAGTCCAGCATTTGGTATTTTTACAATGGGTGTACTAATGCCCTGGATAAAACCAAAAGTAAATATTGAAGAAAAAAAAACACGAAATCCTAAAAAAGCTGATTTTTACAAATTTCAGGGTGCTTTAATTGGAGGCATTACATCTCTTATATTTATGATATGGTTAGTTCTACGTACACAAACAGCTATAGCGACTGGTGAATTAGTATTTGAACAAAAACCTTTAACAACTGATGGGTGTCTTCATGAATTTACGCCCAAAAATTCAACTACCATTGTGCAAGGGTTAGAATTTTGCCATACGTACATACATTAAACAATTAATGAATTGGTAATTTCTAGTAGTAGTCCAGCCTTTCACCATATGTCTTACTTATGGTATACTGTGGTAGGAACTCTGGTAGCAATTGTTGCCGGATTTCTAGCAACATGGGTACTGGAATCGTTAGATCCAAAAGAAGTAGATACGCAATTATTATCGCCCTGTATAAGAAAATATTTCCAAAAATCATCAAAAAAACAACAATACGATAATGTTCATTATGAACTTAATATGAATGACGTGGACACCAATCGAGAAAAATAGTTGATATTGATAATTATTTAAATATTTAAGAAAATCCATAGTTACTATATAATATTATACAATATTGTATACCGAACAACCATGATTGGAACAATAATGTCTTTGTGATAACATTAAAATAAACGGATATACCTATGTATTAGTAGACTTTTAGTGAAGCACGTCATTTTATGAAAAGCCGGCATGAGAAAATAAAGCTGTTTATAGCTACTTGGCTGGGGTCCAAGGGGGTGTTGGGCTTTTTTGGGTGTAATTATTCAATGTGAGGTTTAATTTAACGGTGGTAGGAATACACAGAATGCGGGCTTTTTAAGAAATGACCAGTTTCACTTAAAGCCTACGTCACGTTTTATTATTTGACAGGTTTTTCCTATCATATAGTATTCACTAGTGAAGCATTAAATTGCAGAATTATAATAATAATGTTGATGTGCTACTACAAATTGTGAGTTGAGTAGTTTCATTAATACGGGAAAATCCAGCAATGAAATATTAAACTGCCAAAAAAAAATTGTGTTCTCCTATTTAACACACTCTCTTAATGCACCAACATAATCTATACGTACTAATTACCGTTTTTGTTTAATTCAATATATTTTTCGCACGATCGTGTTTTTCTGATACTTACGAAAATCGTTGATAAAACATGTAAGTTTAATTTAAGGATAGCTTTTGAGCATTCCATTTAGAGTTATTTTATTGTGTTGCTGGTCAAGTTTGGTTTAATCCAAGGTTCTGTATGAATTGTCCTAAGAAAGTAGTGATTATTTAGTGAAACTGTTATATATTACAAAGTAATTCTCGTTGACGTCTAGCGTATTAAGGAAATTGAAAAGAAAATGGACGAAATTACCACCATAGTTACCCATCAATTTCACTGGTTAGATTATTTGGTTTGTACATTAATGTTTCTTGTAAGTATCGGTATAGGTCTTTTTTATGGATTTTGTCATAAACCAACAAATACACAAGATTATTTGATGGGTGGACGAAGGATGCCTGAATTTCCAGTTGCAATGTCGTTAATATCAAGGTTTTCTATCACCGTATGGCTGTAAATTCATGATAATTCTACATTAAGGAATAAATTTCCAGTCATGTTAGCGGCATGTCAATTTTCGGCCTACCAGCAGAAACCTACGTTTTTGGTATTCAATATGTTTATATTTTATTTGGTATTACTTTATCTGGAATGATTTTGAATTATGTTTATTTGCCTGTATTTTATGATTTACAATTAACTTCGATTTTTGAATATCTCGAACGAAGATTTGATGCTAAATTACGTTGTTTGGGCTCCGTTCTATTTACATTCACGCTGGTATCTTGTTTAATCCCTTTTTGGTTTTTTAATGTTCAGTTATATTTTTGGTCCTTTTTTTAAAGATTGGCTGGTTACCTATTGTTATCTACGTACCAGCATTAGCTATTAATCAAGTCAGTGGAATGGACCTTCATGTTATTGCATTAGTTATTTGTATTATTTGCATTTTCTATACGTCTTTAGTAAGTCTTATAAAACGGTTTTTATTCAAAAAAAATTAATGGTCTTTTAAAGGGTGGTATTAAAGCAGTAGTTTGGACAGATGTGATTCAAGGACTTAGTATGTTTGGAGCTTTGATTGTTATTGCTATCAAAGGTACTAGCGATATTGGAGGCTTCAGTGTAGTTTGGGAGAGAAATCTAAACAGTTCAAGAATTGAACCGCCCGAGTAATCTGTTAATAAAATTAAATCTTATCTAGTAACTGAAAATGATTTTGAATTTTAGCTTTGACCCAAATCCTTCAACGAGACATACATTTTGGACTTTAACTATTGGAGGATGTGTACACTACCTCATAGCAGGTGGTCTTCATCAAACTATGTTCCAACGTTACATGTCTTTACCAACATATAAATCTACCCAAAGGTATTTCTATACATTTCCTTCAAAACAGAAATAAAATCAAACAATAATTTACAGAGTTATTGGTATGTTTATTTTGGGAATGTTTTTCGTGGTACTAGTGTGCAGTTATTGTGGTTCCCTTATGTATGCCACTTTCTATAACTGCGACCCTTGGTCTTCTGGAGTAAAATCCTAAACAAATCATAAACGTAGACTTTTTAATAAATTGTCAATTTTTGTTCTAGTTAGTTCAGAAAAAGGAACAAGTTCTAATGATCTTAGTAATGGAAGTAATGGATAATTATCCGGGATTACTAGGGATATTTGTTGCAGGAATTCTAAGTGCATCTTTAAGGTAATTGAATTATTAAATATACACTTTTCTAGTTAGGTGCTTTTTAGTTCATTATCGACTGGTTTAAATTCAATGGCCGCAGTTGTTGTCGAAGATTTCCATAGTTTGGTTTCAAAAAAGCCATTAACTGAACGACAATCATCAATTGTTATGAAACTGACGACAATAATTTTAGGTCTTATCTGTGTTGGATTAGTTTATGTGATCGAACAATTAGGTACATTACTTCAGGTACTTTTTCGTTACTATTTAGGTACATTTTCGTTATTATTTTTTGAAAATTACGTACCGTATACGGTTTAAAATTTTCAAAATCTTTAGTTAGGAATGACTCTTTCTACTGTTGGGAATGGTCCAGCGGTTGGTATTCTGACAATGGGCGTACTAATGCCGTGGATTAAACCAAAGGTAGATGTTGAAAAAATTCAAAATACTAAAAAACTGATCTTGACAAATTTCAGGGCGCCTTAATTGGAGGAATCAGCTCTCTAATTTTTCTGATGTGGTTAGTTTTACGTGCACAAACGGCTATAGCAACCGGTGAATTAGTATTTCAACAGAAACCTTTAACAACTGATGGATGTCTTCATGAATTTACGGCAAAAAATTTTACTACCGTTGTAGAAGGGTTAGATTTGTACCATATGTACATTTTCTTTAATAATAAGTAATTTTTAGAAGTAGTCCTGCTCTTCATCATATATCTTATTTATGGCACACTATAGTAGGAGCTCTGGTAGGAATTGTTACAGGATTTTTAGGGACATGGATACTGGAATCGTTAGATACAAAAGAAGTAGATACGCAATTATTATCGCCCTGCATAAGAAAATATTTCCAAAAATCATCAAAAAAACAACAATACGATGATGTTCATTATGAACTTAATATGAATGAAGTGGACATCAATCAAGAAAAATAGTTGATTTCTATAATTATTTAATCAAGAAACTTTGTAATCGTACACATACAATAAAGTGCAGTACAATATATAAAAAAAAATGAGATTTTAAAGTTGTTAAATTATCTACGGCCAGTTTCATAATCAACTTCAAGTCAACGTTAACTTGTAAAGTCACATTATAAGTTCAAATGTTTATACACAATTGTTTACACCGAAACGGCTTTTATGGTGCTCTATCTCCCTTTCACATCCGCTGAACGTATATTGTGACTTTACAAACTAATTCTACTTTAAAGTTGATTATGGAAATTGACTCTAATGTCTCAAAACGATTAATTGTTGTTTCTGAAAAAATTGTGCCAAGAATTTTTTCAATAGATTAATAATATAGAAACAATCCAAACGGTGTAATTCATATTAAATTGATTGATAACATTCGAAAAAATTCGCTGCTTCGACCGGGATTCGAACCCGGGTCTCTCAATTTCCGGTCGAGTATTCTTCGATAGTTTAATAGTTAAAATACTCGACCGGAAATTGAGAGACCCGGGTTCGAATCCCGGCCGAAGCAGCGAACTTGTTCGAATGTTGACGTGTGTGATACATTTGTTAAAAATTTAAGAATTCTGTTAGTTTACAGACATTAAAATAGTAACATTCAAACATCTAAAGACTACAAAGTTAAGCTTGTAAGCTTGATTATTTAACATTTAGTTGTGTAGAATTGAATTGCATAACAACAATAAAATATGTTATTGTGCTATTAAAAATTGCAAGTAAAGTAGTTTTATTCACATGAAAAAATCCAGCAGCTGAAACATGTCCTGAATTGATTCTTTTCAATTTAGCTAATAAAAATAATCCGTTTCTTTTTTCTGAATTTTCAACGAAGAGACTTTGTAATTTATAACAAGATTTTATAAAATCTCTATAGACTTTCGTAACATCATCACAAACAATCATCAATATAGTTGTATCGATCTTTAATAAAAAAATAACTAAATAAATCTAATGATAGAAATAGTAGAATTACTTACCATAATATATACAGTATTTATTAAATCAGTGAATTTAAAGAACCATCTCGTAAGTTTATTAACAAATAACCAAGACTCAATAATAATTAAGTAACAGGTATAGTAATTTTAAAAAATAAAACCCATCCAAAAATTGAATTAATCAAATTTAAATTATCACTTAAAATTATGAAAATTTTCCCAATTTTCCGTATCGATAAAACTTTATCGACTACAGTTTTTGTTTGTGAAAGAACGGTATTTTCCAAATAATTAGTTAAATTTTGATAACGTGATTTTAGAGCAAGAGCCAAACAATAAATCAAAACTGTCGTATACCAATTATATAAATAAAAAATTAATACTGATAAACACAATTTATAAAAATGATAATTTGTATTGACGTAGTTATAGTAGTAAATAAGAAAGAATAGTGCCAGTGAGAAAAACCACCCAATCAATAAATAAAAAAACACATTTTTCCAAAATTTTCTTTCCGTTCTTCCAATATTATTCAATAATTTATCAATTGTTTGGAAATTTCTATTCATCTTTATCCATTTTGCATTATAACAAAATGAACGTAGAATTACTAAGAATTCTAATATTAAAAAGCAACAAGTATTAATTAATAATGACCAATATAAAATGCGTAAAACCATAATTTTCATTTATACAATTATAATGTTGTGAATTTACGATTAATGATATATATACCGCTGTATAATGGTAATAATATTGCAACAAAAGCACGAATTTTATCAAAAATTGGATAACATATTCGATTTTTATTCAAATCATATGATGGTACACATCCTATCAAATTACCAATTTTATATAAAATTGTTAAAAAACGTATATCTTTTACAGATAGTTTATAAGACATTCTCGAGGTATGATCAACAATAATATAATAATAGAAGAAGCGAAATACGGTGTATTTATATTATGTCGATTTGTAATAAAATCATTAATTCAGAATGTTTAATATTTGATGAAAATATCAACCATAAAATGTAAGATATCGAAAAATATACGTAATGATAATTTTAGTATAGATCAGTGGTCTTCCAACTGTGTTCCGCTGAACCCTGAGGTTCCATGCAACCTCTCCAGCGAGTCAAAGTTAAAATACAAAAGCATTATTGAAGAAAACTTGTTATCCACACAAATTCCAAACAACATTGATATCTTTCCAATGATTCCTCAACACCTTTTTTTCTGGGGATCCAGAGGCTTCCACCAAAAAATTTTATGATCTTATGAGTTCCGTGAGTCGACTAGGTTTGAAGACCACTGGTACAGATTGATTAGAAAATGAATCGTATTACCATAAACTTCCAATAAATTATTTGATCGATTATTGTATTAAGCAATCATATCTTCAAAAATACTTGTATTACAAGAAAAATAATTATAGTCAATTCATTCTGCTTGTTCCCGTTTTTATTAGGCAACCCATTTGGTACCCCGTGCATTTTGCATTAGCAGCAGAATGGGAGCAAATAGGATGAATTAACTATAGTTGATTAGTTCGTAGAGTAGGATCTTATATTATGTTGTTAGATTCTTATTTGAAAAAAAATCGGTTATAACGATATTTAAAAAAAAAACAGCCTAGAACCACAGAAAGAACAGTCTTGTCGGGATAATGCCCACAAGATCAAGGACAACTCAATGAATGATTAGATATCCCAACGGTGGGCAAACTTTTTCTATAAAGGGTCATTTAGCGTGAATCGAGTTAGGACTAATTATAACAGCCACAGACACACCGTAGGGTAGGAAGCAAAATTATGTCCTACTGAGAAGGGCTGTACTGGAAACGAAAAATCGGAAAACCGAACGGTTCTAAAAATTTTGGGCTCCTGAAATTACAGTACCCTGTGCGGTTGCATAGTTCGATCGTACCTTGAGCCGGCACTGACTCTATACTGTTATGTTTTATTGCTTTAGTCAAAAGAAGCAAGTCATTCTAGGTTCACTATACATATATAGATATAGTACCGAAATTCGCATCTTATCAATTTACGTGTAGCCGTTTTCGTAATAATTAAATCCTTTTATAGCGTAAATCTAAATATTTGAAATTTTATCACCGAATCATCATCAAGTATGAAAGAATATAAATAGAGATAGAAATTATAATAACAAAATTTTATTCAACTGAATAAAATAATATAATACTTGTACAAATATAAAAATATTATAACAAAAAAAAAGAACAAATAATACTGTGACATGTTTAACAATAAACAGAGAAATAGCAGGGTTTTTGCAACTCATACGGCAAGTGCAAATGTGGATAAAGATGTATCTACAGGGAGAGATGTGTCTCTCCTCTTTTCCCGTTTCAAAAATAAAAAACAGGGCAAGTTAGCTTATTTCAGAGAAAAATCTCCTTGTGTAGACTCACCCTAAAGTAGATTTTTTATGCAAGTTACATTCTTTCTCTAGAACGATTTACCGGTATCGTTAACGTTAATGGGAGGCTTGCAAAACTCCCTATTATTAACAAAAAACCGTGGTTTACATCGTGCAATAATCTATTATGAACACATATAATTATCACTTTTAATTTCGTACAATTTCAAACCGAAACTTGTAAAAATCTTTCGTAATAAAAACCAAAAATTCTCTATTTGCCAATCATGCAACGTATAGAAAAAATCATTAATTAAATCTGGTAATGTTTCCGTACTTAAATGTGGATAAAATGTTTGTATCTCGAATATTGTTAGATTTTTATTAATATTTAAATGAAATAAACGATCCTCTAAACTACTAGGAATTACTAGAAAAATTTTAAATTTTTTATTCGGTTTAATTTTTTTAATTTGTTTAGTTTTATCTAAAATTCTATCAAGTTGATCTAAAATTTTCTCTAATTCTAATGAACCTTCTTCGTATAGAAATGTCCGTTTATTGATTGCATACGGTTTACCTTTCGTAAAATATAATTTATCGGTAGTTTTTTGTAATAGAAATGATTCAGGTAATGAATAAATATGACTAGTTACAATATGATATTCAATAAAATTCGATTTATGTTGTATATGATTCGATAGATGATTTGTAACTGGATAGACACCACCTTGATGGATAAATCCATAAAATACCAATAGAATCATATTAATAATAATCCAGATTTTTAATAGAATCATTGATGATTGAATCAATTTCGGTTGTTGATGGACTATCGACATTTCTTGTGTTTTTATCAAATCAGTATCCGGTTCTGGTAATACACTATTACCATATAAATATATTAATGGTATAATGATTGGTATTAAGAATCTAGGTTCTTGATGTGGGAAAATTGATAGGAATATTATCGGTGTAAGGAATGATAATGTCATTAAAGCTTTGATACTACGAATTGTCGGCAGGAGATGGTGTTTTCCTCTTATCAAACTGCAAAGATATTGATTTTAATTCAATGTTTTTCAGTTTAAAAACAATACTTACTTGTATGCGTGTTCACAACAACCGGAAAATGCTAGTAATCCTAAAACATTGAATAATAACGGGACATTGATAAGAATATGTAAATATCTCGGATGTAGTCCATGTTTTGATAAATTCGCCGTATTAATATTATATTTAATAAAATTCAATGGTGTAAATATGAAATTATCAATCGATATAGCACCCATACCAATTTCACCCCATGTTAAATAAGTATAAAATAATGAATCAACAATTATTGAAAATATCAATATCGGTAATGATGCAAATATCAATATAATTATACGGAAATGATAATAAATCGGTTGAAATACTTTACTACCTAAACCACGATATAACCAAAAAAAGATTGGAAATAATGCATATGCTAAGAATGTTGGACGATTAAAAAAACCTAAAACGGTGATTGTACTAATTTCAAAACAATTTCGTAATGAATCACTAGTTAAATATAAACGTATTTTATGGAATTTGGCTTTTTCAACAATTGTTTTACTAGTTTTATAACGATAATTGATGTATTCTTTTTTTCTTAATAGAATATTTGAAAATATCAAACTTTCACATACATAATATAGTAATAATGCAAATAGAATTAATTCTATAGTATTTGAGAATGTTCGTGTACCATATATTAACATTACATATGAACTACTTAATAGAATTAGTTTGGTTTTGTATTTTTCGTTGTTATTAAGACAAATCTTATAAATACTAAAATCAACTAGAAATGATAATAAACCAATCAATAATCGTGGTGTTATCAATAGAGTATATGGTGTAATTACTGATACGCCAAATAAACCATATAGAAAATAGTTTAATGTATATAAAATACGATAAGACATGCCAACAGTGAAGTATGGCACAACCATACTTCTTATGGGGAATGTTACATTAAACTCCCATGGTGGATTATATTCAACTTCGAATACTTTACCTAAAATTTCGTATTTAATCAATTAATTAATTAATTTGGTAATTATTTGACAAAAACAGAGGATATTTTACCCACCAACATAGATTTCAACTGATTGGAAAAATTCATCCGGATGAATATAACCGGTCTGTGGTATACATATTAATAATATACGTAAAACACTTAAATACCAATAAATTCGTGGTAAATCCGGCCACATTTTCTTTCTTCTAGTTAAATTAAATTGAATTAAATTAGAATTTCAATTAGAATTGAGTTTTTTTAGGTTAACTTCTTGTTTACATTGACAAGACAAATGTCACGAAAGGAAACTGTATGTAATTGATCTAATGCCTACTAGAGGACGGCACTTGGTTCAAAGAAATATCGACAAGAATTACAAAATTTCTAATTAAAAAAATATAAAATTAAAAATAATAAATTTACAAGTATTAAAATAACGTTTACGTTGAAATTATATCGGTTTTACGGGCTAGATAATGGATTTTTGATAGAGACATCGATTTCACTGGGACTCACTGTATGTAGTTGCGTTTGAATTTTTTAAATTAGGGTAGGTTCACATTAATTAATAATAACTATTAGTAGCTTAATAACAGGTATCACCAACATAAAGCAAGAAAATCATTAAATAGTGACTTAAATTAAGTAAGAACAGGTAAAGAATGATTTAATAATACTAGATTTACTTCTTATGCCATTTTTATCTTTCCCTTAAATAGTTATCGTTGTATTACATTTTAACTTACAATTAAATTTAATTAAGATTATTTTATAATAATTTGCGTTATAATAATAGAATTTTTAATTAATTCTAACTTTAATAGAGACTTTTAATATTTCATGTAATAAAAACAAGTTCATTTGCCTCTAGTTAATTTGCGACATATCTTTAATTAACCTTTTAATAATCTAGACAATATTAATAATAATAATAACTATAAATACCAGAGACTTAAGTGTATTTTACGATTTTGTTGGCAGATGTTTCAATTAATATATAAGTCAAATTGATTTAACTTAAGTCATACTTAAGTCCGAATAGTTAACACAAGCATTCTTGATTAAATAGTTGATTAATTATTAGCATTTTGGAGAATTTTCTACATATATTTCATAATTTGCCGGCTCACTCCCTCTCTCTATTTACACTTTTTCTATCTCTGTTTACGCATCGTTGTTTCTCTTTATCTAGTTGGCGGTGTTTTCTACCGTGCGCAGCACACTGGATTCTCTAGTATTTTGTCGCCTTGTCATGGCGATCGCCTCAATGGGTGTGTGTGTTGTGTTTGTGTAAATAATTAAGATAATTCAATTTTAAAAATTAATAAACGACGAAAAAAACAACACGGAATTGCTTCATATTTGTGTTTTTCTATTAATTCAATCAATCAATTAATAATCAAAGTGTTTTTTGGTCGTGTAATGAATGTAAGTTTTTAATGGCATTTATTTTAACATTGTTATTATTTGAATATTTAAAGAAAAACCAAAACCCTAGTAAATTGAGATATGGGGTAGTTTGTTGAGAGGAAAATTCACATTTGTCGTCGTCGTTGTTTTGGAAAAACGGGGGAGATCAATGACCATGGGTGGGATGTATAGTATGTATATGGCACAGATTTTGGTCTAAAAGTGAAAGCTCAGACATACCCCTCAATATATCCATCTTTGTCTGTTAAATTACAAGAAATCATATTGGTATCTTTGTTTGTTACGTTTCCGGTGGTGGTCGTTTGTTGTGTTTTCCAAAAGCTCTCTCATGTATTGTGTACTAAAATGTGATGATGATGATGATGGGTTTGTCCTGTCTATCCAGCTCCTGGGTATTGTCGGCTCCTGTATTTTTATTTTACAACAAATTCCTTGTTGTTATCCATGATATTTCTATTGTATTAGAATTTCTAGCCTGAAGAAATTCTTTAGGTACTGTTTGTGTCGCCGAGAAAAGTCAACGATAATTATCGTGAAAATGTAAATAAATAACCACGTAATTGTTTAACTTGTCATTGTTTTATGATTTATTTCGAATATTTCTATTTTTACTTGGGGGACGATTTTTACTTCTCAATATTTCACAGCTTGATTTCTTTTCTTTTGTGTGACTGTGTAAAGAAATCATATAGATTCTGGGTGGGTGTTTTAATTGGCGTCAACACACCCACTTGGGTTGGTGGTGATGGGTTTTCTTATTTGAACAAAACATATTTGGCTTAAATCGAAAATTGTACCGTTAATGAACTTGGAATGTATCATAATTACTCCTAAATTCGTCTTAATAAACTTATAATTAAAGGATTGCCAAATCTTGTTAAATTTTCTCTGGAAATTTTCTGCAATTTCAAGTAGAATTGTTGACTTAACGGGAATTCAGGTTGAAAATCTTCAGAAAATCGGTAGTCTTTTGTTGAAAATTATGATTTTTTTTTTGAACGAAAAGCTATAATCATGAGGGTGCATATACACTAAGAGGTCTCCCTGTTTTGTTCTAAAGAAGGGTAGCTTCCTCTTTATTTTTAGAGAAGGAGATGAAAGAGATATCTCCCCATATGCAAATATGCCCCCTGAGAAGTAACAGAGCCGGCCTTCTCTATAAAGGAGCCAGGATGCATGAAATATTTTGGGGCCCCAAACAATTTCCAGTTCTGTGTTTAGAGCGTAAAATTCCCGTCAAGTTTATAAAATACAATTGATTGTATTCAATTAAAAGATTATCGTTCTCATTTTTCTTCTTTTTGCCCCCATTTGGGGCCAAGATCTGACAACATCAAAAAGGCAACGTAATCTTTCCCAAAATTTGTATCAGGTGTCTATTGCGCAACGTGTTTGAAGAGGATTAAGTACAAAACCAGCAGATTGCAACGATAGGGCCTACTGTATGGAGTATTGGTCAGTGAGTGAAACCAGTGAAATAATTGATTTGGGACCTGACCGGACCTGACCAAATGGGTCTTAATAAATGGCTTACTGCTTCAAAATCTACAAAATTACTGTCAGACCTCTTCCAGATAATCGACGCCCTACTGTATACTTTATCAATATCTGTCTGCAAACAAAACGTTTATACAGAAGTTACATTTATTTTTAAAATACATAAAGATTTTTCAATTAAGAATTTATCTTCTTATAGTCTGACCCTTAACAATTTATTATCCATAATTCATTTATTTATTTACTTTTTGGTGAGTAATTAGTTTTTCAATATGATCAGCAATATATTTTAATTAATATCTTCATTCATAATTAATATAAATAAAGATATTTCATAAGAGTTATAAAAATAGTACCAGTAACTGATGTTCAATTATGAGAAGTGAACTTTGTATGAACGGGTAACTGTTTGGTCGTATTATTCATCAATTACTTGTAGGAGACTCTGGAGGCCCTCAGAAGAGTCAAATCTGGCTCTGAATGGCATACTTATTAATTTAAAATAAGCTCAAAATAGTAATTTGTCTGCGAAAAGTACCTATTTGTCGAACAAGGTGTACAACCACTCCGGGTTAATTTCTTTCTTTATTTTCAATTAATAAAATTATTAAAAGGCATTTTAATAAAAAGTGGGTTTGTAAAGAAAAGTTAATGTCGTAGCTTGATTCGAACGTAATCTGTCAAAATCAGATAGGTATAAACTAGCTATTTTACTTGGCTCCTTTGAATAAAGCAATGAAATAGCCACAACAATCGAGTAAAGAGACAAAAAATTAGCATTTGTTAAACGAGATAGTTTATTGATGGTAAACTGAATATCTGGACATAACATCGAAGTAGAGCAGCACATGAGAGGGGCCCGGTCAAAATAGTTAGACTATATTCCCTTTTTTCCGAAATGGTAGCACATAATTTATGATTTGTAAATTTGAGAAAGAAGTCATAATGCTAGTTAAATTTGACAGATCATATGTATCAATAAATCTACGACATTAGTTTTGTTATTAATGTCGCATATCCTTTCAACAACAGTTGAATGTGGAACAATAATAACCATAAATCACATAAATATTGATAAGTATTAACTTTTAATAATTTCACGGCCAATTAAAACGGTCTCATAAATCTTAATTTTTTCTTTATAATGGTGGCAAATAATGGAAATTTTGTTCAAATTTGCTTTATTTGATTTTATCATTACTTTTATTTATTCATTTATTCTTCGAAAACTTAATTATATAGATAAATCGATGTATACTATAAGCATCGGTTTCACCAATGTGGCTTAAAATCTGTATTAGTTGTGATCAGTTAAGATTTTTAGCTCGCTTGTGTTGCCCCAATCTAACTTGTTGGTGAGTTTATGTCTATACATCGTTATAACCGAGTTCCACTGTATATTCACGTGGAAGCAGCTGAAAGTCTGAAATTTTGTTACGCTGGTACCCGTCTTTGAAAAGGTTGAAAACCTCTGTTTTCAATAATTAAGTTCATTGTTGTTTTTTTCCAATCGTACTCTATAATGCGGTTATTTAAACAAAAACAGGCCCAAAATCCACAATGTGTAACAACATGAATTCAAACAATTTGAGGACGCCTATTGTGTTAATTGAAAATTCAGATCACGCTATAATGGAAAGATTTATTTGAACGCATGTTAATTATAACGATAATAGAATAATTGACACAAATATTTTATAATAACGAGAATTTTTTGTGAATAGAAAATCAACTTCTATTATGACCTATTCGCATTTTTTAATAATAATTGCAATTTTATTTTTCTCAAATATCTATCTAGTTATTGCATGATTAAATTGCAAGAATTCAATTCTTTTTTTTTCGCCTTTCACATTTTAACGTTCATTATTGAATCCTAACATTATTCGTACAGAATAATAATATTTATTAATATTACATAAGATTGTTTGTAAATTACTCCACTTTTATTTATTTAATAATCGATATTAATAATTACTACACTTTAATATTTATAAACTATAATTTTTTTTAATTACATTCGATCAAGTATTGAACCGGACAATAGTGATTGGTATACAAAAAACTGACTAGTATCCTTGAAATTTGGAATATGCTAAACAATTATCAGACAACCTACAGTGTTTTTATTTGTTGCAATTCAATTAACAACAAAAAAAAATACACCCAATTGTTCTATGATTATAGTTTGCAAAAATAAAAATTCTTTTAATATGTAATTATTTTTTTTACAGGGTGCAATCAAAAGTTGAAAACAACAATATTGAACGATGGATTCAAATAGTATCCGCGGTTCAACTGGTCAATTATCAAATTCTGGCAGTACTGGTGGTGGTATGCATCATTCCCATTCAACTCCAGCTGGTGTAGACGGTGGTGTCCGTACAACACCACCAGCTACACCGAAAAAGGGTGGCAAAATGTTAGCTATACGTGTACAAATGTTGGATGATACTATTACCATATTTCAAGTACAGGTATATATCATATAAATAAAATAACAATAGTAATAAAACACAAAAACACACCCCCATAAAATATATATTTTGTTTTCGTTCAAAAAGATGAAATTTCTTCCTGTCGCCCTTTTTTGCTTTCAATTTTATTAGGTATGTATGTTTCTCTTCTAAAGTCTATATTTAACTGTATGTTTATTATTATTGAAGAGAACCATGTGTGCAATACTGTTTGTAACAACCGGAAACGTCATTTGCT
Organism: Iselma pallidipennis; assembly: GCA_037464855.1. Lineage (NCBI taxonomy): Eukaryota > Metazoa > Arthropoda > Insecta > Coleoptera > Meloidae > Iselma > Iselma pallidipennis. The sequence goes on from JAZBHA010000004.1 coordinate 157,921, forward strand.
AATGAATTGAATCAGAAATTTTATTTATGTATAAAAATAAAATGTACTTGTTCGATAAAATCAATTACAAGGATTTTTTGCATCGTCAATCAATAATAATTTGGTTGTTTTAATTAAAATTAATAATATTTTGATTAGTTGACATTGCCAATAAGTGAATTGATTTATATCAAAATCAAATGCCTTTAGTTCGTTTAAGCAGTTAGAATTCCTAACTCTATTCGCTCCAAACAGTAAAGATCATATTCTATTTTGGCTCCAATTTTGATCACCTGCCATACCCACAGGTTCTAGTACTTTTTTTTTCGATTGCTTATTGTTAGTTTTCCATCAAATTTAACTGTATTCATCATCAATACAGATTCAGTATTCGGCTTTTTTTTTGGTTTGGTCGTCTTTAATTATTTTGTTGCTGAATAAACCTTGATTGTCATTATCGTCCTTACTCATTTGATACTTTGTAGTGATCCTTAACGACAGTTACTTAACTTTCGACATTCTGCATCCCGGTTACTAAACATATTTCTATCTTTTTTGCTTGTGTAACAAAGAGTAGTGATGAAAGTTGGTAGGAAATCGACGGTTAAACTGCAAAACCTCGTAACTCGTTTTCTAGAATTTTTTATCTGTCAATAAAAAAACATCTTATTCATCAATTTTAACACTGATGGACATTTGAATCTATCAAGAACTAACTCTACATCTCCTATACAATACGATTTAATACTTATAGTGCTTGTTCAATGGAAGGTACGAAAGAAATGAATATTTTTGTATGATGTATGACAGCTATGGAAAATTTCGAGTTACGAGGTTTTGCAGTTTAACCGTCGAAATGATAATCGTTTGCCATAATAGTGGAAACTCGCCGACAAAGTACTATCATTGTAAACCCCGCTTAATACTCACGGTACAGTTTTATTCCACAAAATTACTGTTTTATAAAGCACGATCTTACGGTATTCTGTAACTGCGCTTTGTAGATTATTGTAGATACTACATCCTTGAAATGTACCTTAGACCAGTGGTCAGCAAACTTTTTTGTACTAATTGCGGGAACCTCAAAAGGTACTAATGGGCGCTGGCTTGACGACCACTGCCCTAGACCTTCATATTATAGGTTTTTATTCATTTTTCCAATACAAATTATTGATTATCAACTATTGTGTCGTTGCTACAAAATTTACGTTACGGCTAGCCATTTAACAGTTTTATCCCAAACTGGGCTCGGATACTAACTACTCTCTGTAATCTGTAATAGTTTTGCCATCCTACCGAACGTATTCTCATAATCAACAATTCGTAAATAGTAATCTTGACTTTTCTAGAACAATAGAGACTTTCCGCACTATATACCTATGCTTAAGCGAATTGTAACGCTAAATCTGGTTAGACAAAGAGCAGCAATTGCGCATAACGTAAAACAAGCGATTTGCGCAACTTACCTTCTTTCTCTAATAAAATTTAGTGTTATCGTTCGCCTTAACGTATATAGTGCGAAAAGTCTCCAATTATTATAAGTGGAGAAAATAAAAGAGATTTCTGTTATCAGTATATTTCTCTTGGAATACAACAATTTACATTAAAAATCGCTAAAATTTGTGAAAGTTTTGTATTTTTATGGCATAGAAATTGTTACAATGCCATTTTCTATATCTAAATGTTTTATCAAATTCTAGTAAGATCCATTATGATGGATCTATTTTACGGACAATTTTTAATAGGTATATAATAAGCTTATCAGAAACGAACGATCCGTAATTTAACGTTATTCCTTCCTTTTTATTCTAGAATATATTTCATCGATTACTCTAAAAATAAAAGTAATACTAAAGTAAAATTTTTGGTAGCTAAAAATATGAATAATGGTACTCTAAAATACGGCATACGACAGTAAAATTTAATATTTATTAGAGACCTTGTGAAAGATAGAATAGCGCAAGTTCAATTGGATCGTGCTACGTTTTTTACCAATTATTAACATTATGTATTGCTTGGTGTACAGATAAACGAAGAATTTATAATTTAATTATTAGGAAATTGAAAATCATTCATATGAGAATCAGTTTTATAAATAACTTTATAATAGATAAAGAAATTACTTCAACGAAATAAATTATTTGCAATATTTCATAATTTCCACTCATTATATAAAATGTTACCATAAATAATCATTCACCAAATTTGAATTTTTCCAATTTATTATTATTAGTAACATTGAAGTCTCTGACCTATCCTTCAGTTACTGAGGTCATATTTCTTTATATGACAATACAAATAGTTTGACCAAAAAAAACTCCTTCCTAGTTCAGTATACCTACTTAAAGTAATTATGATAATGTTAAATTGAAATTACGTAATAATTACTATTGAACAAAAAAAAGTAATTAAGTAGTAATAGCCAGTTAAAAAAAAAAAAAAAAACTGGAAAGTCTTGATATTTGTATTCTAGAGTTAATTTTTCCGTCTGTTTGTTATTTCCTTTTCTTTTCTGTTTGTTTATTGCCAATATTCTTACTTGGTCATTTGACATTGGCGAATAGATAGATGAAAGTGAATCATTTGCATGTCAGTAGATACGACCTCGAACATTATTAGATAGCGTAGCTTGTCAATTTTACACACAAATATACGCACACACACACACACACAGATACACAGAGTTGAAAAAATGCTTTGACCCGAAAACAATTTGTATTTTACAACCCCTCCCCCTCCAGCCCGGTCCCGATTAATTTGCAAATTTTCCTAATGAACGATTCATCGACCCCAATAAGAATTGTTATCAACTCATATTTAATTCAATTCCACATACAATTGATATAACTAGATCAATTCAAATTAATTGACAACATTATATATGTATTCGTTGTCCTATATGAGAAGAACCAATTGCAGCTAAAGAACCCATGCGAGTTATTCCGAAACACTACACTACAGGATGCACTAGTTTGGTTCTTCTTATGTAGGACAGTTAATAAATATTCCCTCATTGCATTTCGTTCCCATGAAACTTGGAATCAATCAACCACATCATCAATGTCTGATGAACTAAAACTTCACACTGGAATTATATTGTTTGGTTTTTTCTTCTTTTACAGGCAAAAGCATTAGGTAGTGTTCTATTTGAACAAGTATGTAAACAGTTACATCTATTAGAAGCTGATTATTTCGGTTTAGAATATGCAGATAATCATGGTACAAAATATTGGTTGGATTTACAAAAACCAATATCAAGACAATTAGGATTATCGCTGGTCGATCCTTTATTATATTTTTGTGTTAAATTTTATACACCCGATCCAGGACAATTAGAAGAAGAATATACAAGATATTTATTTTGTTTACAAGTTAAAAGAGATCTATCACAAGGATTGATGCAATGCAATGAAAATACAGCTGCATTAATGGCTAGTTATATTGTACAAGCTGAATGTGGTGATTATGTTGCCGAAGATTACCCCGATCATAGTTATTTGTCTAGTTATAAATTTGTACCACAACAGGACCATGAAATGGAACGAAAAATTATGGAGAATCACAAAAAACATGCGTAAGTACACCAGTTTTTTTTCCTCCCTCTAGATAATTTTATTTTAATTTTTTGTTGGTGGTGATTTTAGAGGTCAATCACCAGCTGAAGCTGATTTAAATCTATTGGAAACAGCACGGCGATGTGAATTATATGGAATGAAAATGCATCCAGCAAAAGATCATGAGAATGTACCGTTAAATCTAGCTGTTGCCCATATGGGTATTTTAGTATTTCAGAATTATACAAAAATTAATACGTTTTCATGGGCGAAAATTCGGAAGATTTCATTTAAACGGAAACGATTCCTTATTAAATTGCATCCAGAAGGATATGTAAATATTTTAATAGAACTATTGTTATAAATTTCATAACACATTATTTTTTCAATTAGGGTTATTATAAAGATACTGTAGAATTCTTTTTCGAAGGCCGTAATGAGTGTAAAAATTTCTGGAAGAAGTGTGTGGAAAATCATGGATTTTTCCGATGTTCATCCGTGAAAAATGTGTCTAGACATAAAACAAGAGTTCTATCACGAGGTAGTTCTTTCAGGTAACAACAAATCTTAATCTATCTAGAACTGTATTGTTTATTAAATATCTTTTGTGTTGTTTATAGATATAGCGGTAAGACCCAGAAACAGATAGTGGAATTTGTGAGGGATAATTATGTAAAACGACAAACATTCCAAAGGTAGGTGCATGTACCGTTTTCTATATAGTAGATTGTTATTATTATTATTTATTTTTAAACTGGTAGAATTGAACTGCTTTATTAATCCCAACTAAATACGGTTAAAAGTAGCCTTTTTGTGGCGTGTGGAGCATGGTTGTTGTAGCATTTGGTCAGGATATTGCTGTGTCCGACAACAATAATTCTAATCGTGATCACATTTTTTAATCAAGGGAAGGAGGAAGGGATTATATTCTTTCTGTTGTTAAATTGATTTTCGTCAATTTCAAAATTAATTTTAAAACTCATAACTGCATGATATGTTGGATATGATAATAAAAATTTGATGTTCAAATATCCTTTTCTCACTGTTACTTGGTAATTGTTAATTAAAATTTAATTGAAAATTTTCATTATTCGATAGGATAATATTTGCCAATTAGCTAACGGCTGTGCTCCATGAGAAACTTTTACATACAAGGCTTTAATATTAGTTATAGAAACACTAATTGTTCGATGTGTAGATCGGTAACTATATCTCATTCCTCATTCTCTTGTCCAGGTCGGCTTCATTCCGGCATTCTAGTGCTCATTCGAGTGCAACCAATATGCATTCGAGTACTGTCGGGAACAGCATATCCGCACACCCTCTGTTGCCTCTTGCCGACAGCAATTTAAGTGGTAGGTTTCTTGTCCAATTTTTTATTATTATTTTTTTAAATCCAAAATGCTTTTATTAATATTAACCGTATTGATTGATTGATTATTATTAATAATAATATGTTGTTTTGTTAATAGTGGAAGTAGCCAAACTGTCAACTTCCCTGGGCTCGATGGGCGCATCGGTGGGGGTCCCGGCTTCTCCGACGACGAGGTTAGCCTCTCACCACCGCGTCACAGCTACATCTTGGAGCTCGGCCCCAGACACACGGCCTACCACGCTGCTTGCTCAGACGACGACCTCGCCATCACCTCCTCTGACGACGCAATCGGCATCGCCAGTAACTTCTGCGACTACGAGTCCACTCCATACACCATACACGGAGACCAAACCATATGCCAGCAGTTCACCGGTCGCCGTCCGCGCAGCAGTTCACAGGGCCGATATAACAACAGGTACCACCATCACCACCACCATTCACACTCACACCACTACTGTCCGGATGCCCTCTAGTCATAAATCAGAGGGTTCTCTGGATCATTCACCTCCATATGATACTAACGATACTTATCCAACACAGACACGGTCGCAAAATGATCTCGGTTTACGTTCTAAAAGCAATCAAATCCAAACCCAAACTAGTCCTGAATATGTTTATAAATCTCTAACTGCTCTACCTAGACGACAGATATGGCAGCGTAGTGCCAGTTGTCGTGATTTATACGATTTTAGTTTCGAAGATTCCGGTAAAGCTAAACGTCGTACCGTTAAAACATCTAAAATTGATAAATTGCCAACCGGTACAAAAGGCGATGCATTCCGTAAACTTGAATCGCCAATTACAAAATATGATGATCATCGTGCTATCTATAGTGCTAGTTCACGAGACAGTAGCCTTGAAATTCATCAAGATATTATGATGCCCGATCAAAAGGTTTATTCTAGTAGTTATCCAGGTACCACAACATATTCCCAAGAATCAATGGAAGATCCAGGCAATTATGATTTAAGAGATTCGCAAGATGATCTATCTCATGATAGTTATGAATTAATTGAAAAATCTGATGATGATTATAGTACGTCAGGTGGTGATTATAAGAAATATAAAAAATCAAAACCTCTTAATGCCAGAAGTTGTAGTTTAGATTCTGGTAATTATTTACCATCTGATACAGAATCGGATGATGAGAAACGGCATAAATGCAAAAGTAGTTCAGATGTACATCAAGATATTTTTGCAATGGATGATCCAAGAGATCTCCCACGGGAAATTGTTCCACGCAAATCGGATGGTAGTTTTTATAAAACATTCCGTGTCACATCACGAACATCTAGTCAAGAATCAAAAAGTGATTATTATGATACGAAAACGTTGAAATCTAGTCTAGAAAATTTGAAACGTTCTGGTCGAAGTTTAGAAAGAACATCAAGTGCAGAATCAAAAAGTGATTATGATAATAAGAGACGTAAAAATAAAATATTGGACCACCGGGATTCTAGTCGTACTTCAAGTGTCGAATCAAAAAGTGAATATTATGATGCTTCGTCGAATATCATCGATGAACCAAACAAATTCCGTCGTGTTGGTGAATATGATCGAAAAATCAATTTTGAACGGAATTATGGTACACAGAAAATCAAACCAGAACCATCCAAATATAATTTAAGTGATTACCAGATACGGAAAGAAACTTCTCATGTCCATTCAATTAGTTTACAGAATGTTGAAACTGAACAGAATATTCGTGCAAATCGAATGTTGGCCGATTTGGAACAGAATACTGTACCACGTACACAGAAATCCAGTCGTCATCAAGACAAACCGGCTCCTATTTGGCCGGAACAAATTGCCGGTGTTCCATCGGAAGTTTGTAGTTGGCAACAAAAATCATCCGGACAACGTTCAACCGAATCTGAAAGTAATATTTTTAGTTTTGACGAAGAGAAAATCCAATCATTACAAGATAGTAGTGATGCTGATGTATGTCCAGATCATAGTTTTAGTGTTGTACCGAATATGGATAATAAATCGAAACAAATCGATGCGAAACGAAAACATAATTTCCGTGATGTTTTTGTGGAAATTGAACCGCGAAATATACGTGAACCTTTACCATTACATCAACCAATTGAACGGACAAAATCCGATCCAAATTCACTTGCCAGACAACGAATCAATTCAAGTTCTCGACGACTGCTGTTAATGCATCAAAAGTCCATTGATCTAACACCAGCTGAATCAAGTGATGAAGATTATTTATATAAACAAATCCCAAGTGCACCACCAATTATGAAATATAAAGGTAGCCAGTTTGAGATGCCAACAGCGGAATTTGGACATTTCGATGTTTTGAAACGTGAAGGTGAAGGACAAAAAACGAAATTTGAAGTGCCAAAAAGTCAATTTGAAATTCTTGGTGCTAAAACTCAATCAGATTTTGTAAATCTACCACCGAAAAGTGAAGATATTCCTTATGTTCTTCATAAACGACATGTAATGAATGGTACAGCAGCGAATGATGATACAACGATACGATCAAGTGATACACTTGATTCAAGAAAATCAAAAATTGAAGATGATGAGAAAAAATCAAAATTAATCGATGAAATTAAAACAAAATCGAAAACTAAACAGCCCCTATCACCACAAAGTAAAACTGAATCATTTCTTTTTACACAAAATATCGATCTCTCTAAAGTGGATCCAGTAACATTAGAAGTGGATAAAAGTGAACGACCAGTACATATTTCAAGTCCTAAACGTGATATTACTCATATTGATCCAGTTCTTTTAGAAGCTTTAAGTTCAAAATTGAGTCAGATTGAAAGTGATTCACCAACAAGTTCAAAAACTGAAAGTCTTAAACCACAACAAAAACTTCTACCAATTCAAAAAGAGAAACCAATCAAACCGGACATAATAAAAAGTGTAATTGAAAAACCTCAACCAAAACCGGAAATTGAACGAAAAGAACCGGAAAAAATTGATAAACCAAAAGGAAAAGATAAAATCAAAACTGATATCAAACCAAAACGTGTTATCAAATCAAGAATGCAACCAGGTAAAAAAGGTGCTAAAGTGAATAAGACTAAAGTACGAATTACATCATTTTCATCAGATGATGAATCTTTAGATTCCGATGATGTTTTTGGTAGTGCTGAAGCAACACCTACTAGAATGGAATTTTCACCACCACAGACTCGCAAAGAAATGGAGTCAATTCTAAAATTCGAATCTGAACGGAAATATTTACAGTACACAATGTCTTCAACTGAAGTTGAAGGTTCTCCACCACAAACCCGTAAGAAAACTGATAAGCATCAATATGATAATGGCTTAGATCCTAACGTACAGCCTGAATTAAGAAGGATATCGGAACGTTCATTTTCTATTCCAAGTTCTGAAGATGATCTCAATATAAAAACATCAGATATGCAGCCAGTTTTTGCCGAACCAGCACCACCACCTGAAACACTAACTACTGTTGAAGAAACTGAAAAGGATGACATAGATCGATCCATACATGATGTAATATCACAAGAAACAAGTGATCATTTTGATGAAGAAAGAGAAAAAGAAAAGCTTCTTCTTCAAGCGGAAATCGAGAATGATATAAAGAATCTTAAAGTGCCTCCTAAAACTAAAATCACTGAAATTAATTGTCCATCATCGGCTAGGAAGAAAGGTCAAAGTCCTTTACTATTTGCTCATGCTAGATTGAATTTATCTGAAGGGTCTGCTTTTACACTTCTTCAAAAACAACAAGCAACAGAATCTCCAATAGCTGGACGACGTGCAAAAAGTTTAGATGCTCCTGTAATTCCTGTTAATCGTTTACCACCTCTGAATGCATTCTCTAGTAAAGATGATACTGTTGAAGAAGAGGATCAAGCTACAACAACTGATGTAAATGGAAGTGATTTTGATGACATTGCTGTAAAGATTGATAAGAAAATTGAAGAAATTGAAGAAAAGGTAATAAAGGCACCATCTCCACCAGTTTCAGTGGAGACGGTAAAGAAAGAAAAAATTACAACTGAAACAAAACCTGAAAAGAAACCATCTGTTTCGAAAACCAAGAAAATTGAAGAACGTGATCAAATCGTACCTGATGTTGCCAAAACAAAGAAACCATCAAAAGTTGTTACACAAACTAAACCAGTAACACAAAAAGTTGGAACAAAAACAAAATCACCAACAATAAAGGAAACAAAGGTGAGTACTGGTAAAGAGAAGCCATCTCGCACAGTTATTAAGCCAAAATCTGGACCTTCTAAAGCTCTTCCACCCAAACCAACTGGCGGAAAACCTGTTGTACCTCCTAGAACTACATCAATGGGATTAAGACCAACACCTACACCTTCAACTAGTACTACGGAAGCTATTACTGCAACAGTAGATGAAACGGAAAACTCTATTATTTTGCCTGTACCAGAAATGAAACGAACAAAAAGTCAAGAAATGGAATCCTCAAAGAAAACACCACCAAAAGAAAAAGCAAAAAGTTTAGAAAAGATCGAATTGAAACGTATATCGAGTAAAGAACGAACAAAATCTCAAGAAGATAGTGATACTGATATTGTTAAACGTAAAGCAAAACAACAAATGTTATATGAAACAGCAATTAAACAAACGAAAACAATAAAAAGTCCTGTTAAAGATGCTCTACCAGTTTTCCCACAAGTTGAAGAAATGGTAAGAGAACGTCATGGTAAATTAGAAATTAGTATTAATACTATAGAAAATACAAATGTATCATTAGAAGAAGCGATAATTATTACAAAATCACCAAAGAAACTTGATAAGAAAATGGATAAAAAATTAACAAAAAGTTTAGAATTGAATTTAACCAATGAAGAAGACGGTGATAAGCCGATGCAACGTCTTGGTAAAAGTCTTGATTTAGATAATCGACCTAAAGACCAACAAGAGGAACGTAGTGAATTTAATTTTGAAATTGTTACGCAACTAACAGAAGGACCTTCACAAGAAACTATTACAGCTGATGTTCATGCTAGTGAAACTTCTCCACAGGACGTTCAACATGACAAGATCATTCTTGAAGGAACTAGTTTAGATGTTTGGTTATCAGTAGATGGTCAAACAAGTGATAATAAATTAAATAATATAAAATTGATTAAAAAATCAAACGATTTTTTTGAAGAAAGTGGTCAAGAGAAACCACCCGATTTAAATAAAATCGATACGAAAAGTTCATCAGATTCACAAAGTATCGAGAAAATTAGTCTTGGTAGTTCTTTAGATATGAAATATATTGATGATTCAGGTGATTCATCACATAAATCTGAACAGGATGCTCAATTAATTGATGAAATGCGTAAAGCTTCTGATACTGTTAGTAAATTTTTACGTAAAAAATTGGAAAAACGACGATTAATAGGAAATGTTCGTATAACTAGTGAAGAAGAATCATTAACAGAAGTTAGTGAATTGAAAGGTGAATTACAAGATATTGATGATAATCTGTTAACTGTTGGTGATGATCATAGAGATACTTTACTTAAATTAAGTACAGAAAGGAGTAGATCGGAAGATACAGGTTCTTGGATGACGGTTGAATGTGAAGAATATGTTGGTGATTCGTTCGATTCAGAGCCAGTACCTCTTGATATTCCTGAGAAAACCAATATTGAATCTGAATCAAAAACTAGTGAAATTACTGAAGAGAAACCAACGACATCAAATTTATTAACAACAATGAAACTTGGTAAATTGGATTTGTTAAAACGTAGTTCAGATCAGTCGAAATCGAGTGATACAACAGGATCGTGGACAAGTGGTGAAAAGGACCCTAGTCCAAGTAATATCAAAGAAACTGATGATTCTAGTGCTAGTTGTGCTTTAGGACTTACTGTTGGTTTCAGTCAAACAATTGAAAGATTTGCATCAAAAGATCAAATTGACACCAAATGTTCACCAGAATCGGAACCACCAAAAAGTCCAAGAAGTCCTAGAATTTGTGTATTAGGTCGTGCTTTTACAATCGACGAAGAATCAACATTACAACATAACAAATATGATGAATCTAGTTCAGATGAAGCTAACGATATACCTAAAGATTCAACATCAATAGTAGGTGGTGAATCGAAATCTGATCAAGAAATCGATCGGTTAAAATATAAGAAAACTCCATATCCATTTGAAGAGAAATGGGCAACTGATTCTGAGTTAAGTCAGAGATTACAGCAAAAAATCTCTAAAAAACTATCCGGTGATAAAGGTAGTTTATCATCATTAGATGAATCAAAAAATGGTAAATTAGATAAACCTTCATTATATTCAGTTGAGAAATTATCAACGGAATCACGAAATTCTCTTGATACTGAATCGAGTTCGGGTAGTTTAGGTGCTGCAGTACGTATGACAAAATCGAATGATATACCGAAAGAGTTGAGTTCGACGTGGCGACCATTTCCATTAGATAGTTCTGGTTCAGAAAGTTTTGAAGATGGTCTTTTGCCACCCGATCATGATAGTACTGAAAAACAGGAATATTTTATGTGTCGTGATAATTCTGGTGATTTTACACAATTATCAGATGTTTGTTATAAATCCGATCCGGATGTAACACCAACTAGAGATGATACTGTATTACCAGAAGATTTAGCAAATTTTCCAACAAATTTCAATTATCCATGTTTAACATCAAATATAGGTGCGATCGGTTTAAATTTAAATACAACCGAAGTTATACCTGGTGTTGGATTCTTATCAAGAACATTATCACGTATATCAGAGCGTAGTACAAACTCAGAAAAAAGTAGTACTGAAGAAGATTCAACTAAAGCATCAACACAAACGGATAGTTTGAATGATGAATCATTAGCATCAAGTAATCCACAAGTAAGTCTTAGTTCGGATCCACCAAGTCATGCTCGTGTATCTGATGAGAAGAAAACACCAACAAATGAACCAAGTAATTCATTACCAAAATTACGTAGTAATGAAATTTTTATACAAAACGATTCATCAATACCCAGTTGTGGTCTATTACAACGTCAAATATCCGATGATCGTCGGACATCAGCTGAAATGGCTGAATTATCAATTGATGATATTGAAATTTTAACATCTGAACGCGGATTAAAATTCAAACGACAAGATTCCGATGATACAATTATTGATGAAGAATGTTTTGAAGAACAAAATAAAAATTATCGATCTAGTAGTCAAGAAAGTGAAGATTGGCCATTACCAGAAATACCACAACACACCCAACAAGGTGGTGCACAATCATTATTAGCTATGCATGAAGTACCAAGTTCAGATACATCACAACAAACTACACAAGTTTTCCAACCACCAAAAACAAATATTCCGAAAACATTCGGTTTGAGAGGTTCATTGAAAAGTCAAGATTCAGAGCCATGGCCAAGTCCACCGTCCAGTGTTGTTGAACCACCGATTGCTGGTACTATTGGGACATTTTATGTAACACCACCTGAAGAAACATGTACAGTAACAGTAAGTAATATAGAAACTTACTATGTTACACCACCAGAAAAGGCATGCAAAGTAACAGTTGATTCGAATACTGTCAGTACTTATGATAATGATTCAAATTCAGATAATGATAATAGAACGGGAGATCTAGATACTGAAAAAACTCATACTTACGAGAATGTACCTGTAGAACATGCTAGTGAAAGTATTTCGGAGAGTTTAAGTGTCGGTACTAGTGGTATTAAAATTGTTTTAGATCCAAAATCAGGTGAATCGAAAGGATCAAATTCTGATGATGATTTAAATATATCAAATTTAAATGATGATGTTTTTACTGATAGTATTGATGTTGGTAATAAAAATGAATTAAGACCACCAACTGTTATGAGACGTAGTACAAATTCGGATGATTCATCACAATCAGCTATAAAAAATGATAATTTAAAACCATCAAAAACATCACATAGTTCATATTCCGAAGAGGATTGTACCAGTTCTGTTGGTACCAATATTGAAGATGGTACTGTACGATTTGCTTTTAAACCAACAAAATGTACACATAGTTCACATTCAGAAGATACATCAATTGCTTTAAGTCTTTCCGAATGGTCAAATAGTACTAATACGGTGAAATTTCAAAATTTATCAAGTAATAGTGGTACAACGAAAAGTAGTTCTGGTTTAAAAAGTGATGATAATTCATTAACAGATATAGCACAATCAATTTCTGATTGGTCAAGTAGTAATAGCAATACATTGAAAGCACAACAACAACAACAACAACAACAAAGTACCAGTTTACAATTTCAAAAATTATCATCAACTACCTCAACCGGTGATAGTACATTAACTGATTTAATACCAACAATATCTGAATGGTCCAGTTCGGATACATCAAAAACATTGGTACCGCAACCGTTCTTTTCAAATTTAAAAAGTGAACGTCCTATAACACGTTTAGGTTCAAGTATTGATGATGGTGATTTTGTTAGTACACCAGATTCAAAAGGTATGCCAAGTCCCAATAATATTCCATCAGAAGATTTGGCACAATTACCAACAACATTACAGGATGAAACGAAATTTTTCACAATAACAAAATCAACCGAACGGCCAATGGTCATCCCAGTACAGACACCATTGTCCGATACAGAGAAATCAAGTAGTTCTATTGAACAAAGAACCGTACATACTCAAAGATATGATAAAGAGAAACAGAAGTATTTATTAAAACATCAAACATCATCATCATCATCAGCAAGAAGTACAGAACGACCAGTTAAAGTACCATTAAAACTATCAAAATGTTCACCATATTATTCGAGTAGTTTAAGTTCTGAATCAACACCATTAGCTAGTACCAGTCCAATACCAATAAGTAAAACAGCAACAGTACCATTAACTAGAAGTCATCGAAAACCTATAACGAAACAATTATTTCAAACAAAAAGTCCACCAAGTGAAAATGATTCAACAAGTTCAGTTGAATCACCAAAAAGTAAATCAGATCGTGATCGACGTGGTTATCGACGACGACGTCAATCACAGAATCAAAAACGTCATAAAACTGAATCACATCTTGCTCCAACACATAGTAGTCATATTGATAGTGATTTTTATTATAATCGTGGTTTAACAAGTGAATATACTTATCAATATGATGATAATAATATTAATGTTGGAAATATTGATGGTAATCTGTTACAATATCATGAAAATTTAGAAGAAGAAGGTTATTTACCGGATGGTGATTCACAATCAGGTAGTGATATATTTCGTATGGAGAAAGATGATGATGATCGTTATGATTTAGCTGAAGGTTTTGATGTTACATCAATACCACCACCATTATTAGAAGATGATTATGAAGATGACCAATTGCCACAGCTTTGATTTTAATCTGATTTAGAGGTTCTGGTTTTTTGGTTGCCATTATGCATTATTTTACAATCATCAGATTTATCACAAAACAACAAAACCATATGGGATTCCTAATTGGCTGTGCCAAAAATGGTATTATTCTTCCGTATAGATTGATTTTAATAATATAAGTATAGAAACCGTGCAATACAGATTTCAAAAAAGTATTTGGAGGGTGCCAAATTTTTGCGAAAAATTGCCAAAAAAATGCTCAAATTTGCCAAATTTTTGCGATTGGTCTGTGTTTATGATAACATAATCCATTTACTAACTTGTTTTGCGAAATAAATTTAAGAACAAAATAAAAACGAACGATAAAAATTACTAAACTTTGTCTTCATGTGGCTATTGGATGGTTTAAATTTTTCCACAATTTTAAAGTACTGGATTTATCCTTGTTCTTCTTCTCTTACATATTATTGTTATTGTTGTTATAGCGCACAATTATCTCATTATCCAATAGTCATACGATTTTATTATTATTATTGATTATAATAATAACACATTTCCTCCAATCAACTCTTTTTAATATATTTACTCAAGCCACTAAGACTGAAGAATAAATATTTATTATTAAAATTTTTATTGTAAATATATTTGTCATTAACCAAAATAAAAAAGTCAAAAATCAAACACTCAAAACCTACAAACTAAGAATAAGATGAGTGCCCAGTTGTGCTATTCTCTATTAAAATTTAAGAGCGAGTTAAATATTTAACAGCATGTTAACGCAGCAAAGTCTAACACGTTGTTAAATATTTGAGGCACTATTAAATTTTGAGAGAGAATGGTGCAACCGGATAATGGTCTTTTTAAATATACGAAGAACACTTACTAATTTGTAGAGTTTCTCAAAAATTTTCTGTGTTATTAAAAAATCAACATATACCTATAGTAAGTTTATTACTACAAAAGAATCATAATCATGATTTTCTAAAATATTTTTTGTGCTAAGATTGTGATTCTTTCTGTGTATTACAAACGGTATAAAAGCTCATTCTTATGTTACTTAAGTTCGTCCCAAATTTTAAATGTGATAGCTACAATTTTTTTTCTTAAAGTAATAACTTAAGTAGTTGTTCTATTTGTCCCTCATTTTCTTTATTTTAATTGAAAATAAATCAAAATCAAAATTGATATTTGATAGGATTTCAAGGCTAATCCGTGACACTGTACAGGTCATCCCAATTTTGATTGTTAACCAATTTCAATGATACTTAAAGTGGAAGTATTCAATAGACAAAGTGTTGGCGCAGATTTGTGCCTGTCTCAGATTTGAAACATCTTTACGGTCCATTCCTTCATGCGCACACACACTGTTACGGTTTTTTGTCGACTAATCGTCTTTAAACGCATTCAACCCGCTTTGAATACATTCATTTCCGTGACACAACAATAACATCACACTGTAAGTGGTTTCAATAATTCGCGACCACTGATGTGTGGTGCGATTTGAATCTAAATTCAACTGCATAGTGAAGCGGCCACAGAATCAATCAAACGCGTCAGACTACGAATACGCTGAGCCGCCAAAAGACGGCTTACGTCTCAAACCATACTTTCTTCCAAATGAGAATGGTGCGATGTGCGGTGATGTCGACAGTGCTTCAACATGAACGTACCCTCAAACAGCTGATTTTTCCTTTAATCTTTATCTGAAACTCTAGTGAAGGATTTTCAAAAGTCTTACGTGTAGGCTAACGTCTGTGATTCTGCTTAGTATTTAGAATTATCTAGAGTTTTGGATAAAATATGGTAAATATTTCCAATTCAATCATTGAAGGTGTGGTTTTCCTCTAAATTGGGACAACCTGTATATAGATTTTTGTCAAATTGTCGATACAAATTTGGAATTTTGAAATTGAGTAAAAACTCAATTGATTATTTGAAAAAAAAATATATAAACGAAACGAAAAAAAAAAGAAATGATATGGAAACAGTATTTTGAAGAATCATTACGTTTGTGGTGAATATTGATCGGTCTAATCGTTGATTTTTCTTACAAAAAGATAATCTATTTTATTCAAATTGTAATTATTGTTTGATTTGTTTATTTTTTGATGTATATTTCGACTAGTTGAAAATAATTATTTACAAACACTGATCGAATTATACTTGTTTTTGATTTACGGATGTAGGCCTAACTGATGAATAATTCCCTACACAACAAAAAATATTATAATTGAAACCAATTTTATATTACAATAATAATAATAATAAATACAAAAGGGCGTGTTAGAGAGTCAATAAGAATTATTAATTTTTCTTTTGTGATATCTTCATTGTTATTTATTGGTAGTAGTGTTAGAATATTATAGGCGAAGAAATACTGAAATAACGCTACTTCTTCTATCTGTTTATTCAATTATTTGTTTGTTGACTTAACATAATTGAAATAATTTTCATTATGTGTAGATTATATACTGGAAATATTTCATTTATTTTCTTATCATCATTATTTCTTATGATTGTTGATTATATTATTATCAAATATTTGAAGCATGTATAAAGCAATTTTTTAAATGTAATTCAAAAATATATATGAAAAACACAAAGAATTATTCCCCATTTAAATAAATAGTCTATTATAATTTAAACCCTTTGAGCTATGTACAATCATTTGTTATTATCTTAATCATCTGTAAAATACAATTTTCTCCGATTCAATAATAATGTAATTAACACAAAATTATAATGATTTGAGTCATTTGATTATTAATCAATAAAACCTATAACAATTTACTTAAAAAAATTTCTCCTTCATCAAAAGCTTAACTTTCTCTATAGAAATTTATTGAATGGATTTGAAAAGGTGAGCTTGGTGTTGCATGAAAATCATATTAACAAGAATAATTGCATGCGAAATTTTTCTTATTGTTGTTGCTATTTAAAAAATTATTGCCAATACAATTTTTCTGATAAAATTTCTATAAATTTTCAGATGATGTGAAAACTCCCGATACTAAACTGGACAATACTGATAATTATTATATTCATAATAATTCGTATTATTCGTATTCAACTCCGAATTATAAAGAAGTTAATGGAAATATCTCCGATATAACAACAAATAGTTACAATAAAATTGATGATGATGTTAGTCCGGTGAAAAATCTAGCTAAAGAACAATTATTAAATAGTATTAACGCAAATACAACAAATGGTTCAAATACAACAACAATTATTGCCGATATTGAAGGAGAAGTTAAGAAAAAATCGAAACATATTGATAAAACTTACTATATTGCCAAAGAGATTTTAATGACCGAATTAACGTACAAGAAAGACCTTGATGTTATCAATGTGGTAATTATTGTTATCATTTAACTAATCGATTTATTGTTATTGATTGTTTATTATGTTTTGTAGTGGTTTAGAGATGAGGTCGGCCGTGAAGAACCTGAAGAATGCTCAATTTTATTAACATTAATCGCCCCATTGGCACAAGCACATGGACAGTTAGT
Organism: Iselma pallidipennis; assembly: GCA_037464855.1. Lineage (NCBI taxonomy): Eukaryota > Metazoa > Arthropoda > Insecta > Coleoptera > Meloidae > Iselma > Iselma pallidipennis. The sequence continues at coordinate 175,638 of JAZBHA010000004.1, forward strand.
TAAAGATTTAGAACAACGTTTACATAATTGGGATGGTAGAGGTGGACCAAAAGCAACAACTGGACGTATTGCTGATGTATTATTAGCACATCTACCACCATTACTACCTGTATTAAACCATTTTTTTTTTAAATAAGTATTATTATTTACATTTTTTTTTCAATTCTAGATTTATGAAGAGTATTTAGATGGGCATCTATTGGTACTAGAACGTTTAGATACGGCATTCAAACAAAATAATCATTTTGAACAATTATATCGTGATTTTGAAACACAGAAAGTGTGTTATTTACCATTGACAACATTTATTTTGAAGCCATTACATCGATTATTACAATATCAGTCATTGTTACAACGTAAGTTTTATTCAGTGGGATTCAGAGCAAAGTCATCGTCATCGTCATCTTCTGACTCACTGTTGATTGACAACTATTGGTCGAGTTTTTCCACCGTAAATGAATGGGAGAAAAGACCGGTCTCGAGGACTTGCTGGCGGAATACCGTTTAATTGCTAAAACAGTTCTCGTTGACAATGACCTTGCTTTGAATCCCACCGATGGTTATTCGAGAAAAAATTAAGGAAAAACTGTAATGATATTGTCTTTAGGTTTATTGAAACATTACGGTCCAACACATCCAGATCGAGCTGATTGTTTAACAGCTAGTGATACATTAAAAGATGTCATACAACCAGTTAGTGCAACATTAGAACATTCAGAAAATCTAGCAACATTATGTGAATTACAAAGAGACATGATTGGTTTTGATAATTTAATCCAACCTGGACGGAAATTTATACGACATGGATGTTTATTGAAACATTCACGAAAAGGATATCAACAAAGGATGTTCTTTTTGGTAATATCTTAGATTAGAAATTGACAAAAAAAAATGGTACTAATTGGGGGAAAAACCCGATGATAGTTTTCAGATATTTTGTTGTATACATCAAGATCACAAGCAACTTTACAATTTCGTGTCCATGGCCAAATGCCGTTACGTGGAGTCTTGATTGAGGAGCCTGAAGGTGAACTCGCCAATTACGGTCTAATTATATACGGTTAGTATTAGAGCAAATAATTAAGATACAAGTTTAATAGAGAGTGAGAGAGTTGTATCTCGATGTGTTCATTCGTTATTGATTAATTTTGAAACTTTACACTAACTAACGTAAACTTATGTTTAGTTAGAGTTTATTAGTACCGAAATTTTAATATATCTATCGGCCTGTTTTTGAAGGAAAATTATAAGGGATAGAGAAAAACTAAGGTCATGAAAATTTTCCAAGTTTGGGGCGTCACGTGCTGACCTATAATATCGAAAAGTTATTATAGTTACGTGATCCAACTTTAGAGTCATATAACTTCAATAAAATTACACGGTGATCAATATGATTTAGTGTTGTCTATTAAGACTGTATTCCCAAGTGCCCGCTAGTAGTACGGTCCTGTTTTACACGACAGGGCTAATTTCCACATAGGCTACTGGGCGGCCGCGAGGCGGTGATTATGTCGCGGTCTTCGGAGACCACCTTGATTTCCAAATAGAGGTCTGTGCGATGGAAAGCAAAGAAACAGCTCCTGACGACCGCTAGGCAGTCCCATAGTAAGCATCACTTTGAAAACGACGCCGCACAGCACGACCGGCGTACAGCCATCGCCCAGTCCTCTATGTGTAAATTGGCAAAGGCTGTTTACATATATTTTCTATGAGTGGAACAATTTGTCGAGTCCAAAATAGATAACAAGAGCCAGTGCACAGTACCCTATGTGGAAATTAGCCTTTATGGTGCCCTTTTGTCCATAATAAGTATTACAGTTTCGTACAAAATTTGACCTTTTGGCTTCTTTTCCTTTTTATAGTCGGACTTTCCAAACAACCCTAGTATGTTTTATTGATCTCTTCCAACTCACAGTCATATGAATAAATACCATTTGGGATTATATATATTTCCGAACTGATATGTTGAAATATAAAAACCCCAGTTACTAGTCAGTATTTTCCAACTAAACTTCTTAACAATGAAGATTTTCATGTAACGAATAGCTTGTTATTTCCCCCACTGTTGTTATCCTTTGTATATGAAAGTTGGACGAGTGTATCTGATTTTTTTCTCCTTGAATATTGATTTTATTTTTCCATCCTAAGAGAATATTTCCAGAAGAATCTTTTATAAATATTTCCAGGTGGAAATCGAGCTTTAACAGTTGCAGCTAGTTCACAAGAAGAAAAGGAACGTTGGAAACAGGACCTACAGAATGCTATACAATTAGCTAGAGATAAAACTGATACAAAAATCACATATTTGAGCCTTAAAAGTTGCAGTAAGTTATCAAAAACTTCGTCTAAATAGGATTTTAAAAAACGGGTGTTTTTTTTGAAAATTTAGGCTCATCTGATGAAATAATGGATCAATGCGGCAATGATGTTGGTACACAAACAAAACCACAAGCCCAACGGACTAATACAACCGTACATGTATGCTGGCATCGTAATACTAGTATTAGTATGAAAGATGAACTAGTTGCAGTTGGGGTAAATTATTGCATTTCCGTTATATAGGGAGTTTTATTAAAATTTCTTTTACTAATTTTTTTTAGAATCAATTATCCGGCTATTTATTACGAAAATTCAAAAGTAGTAATGGTTGGCAGAAATTATGGGTTGTATTTACATCGTTCTGTTTATTCTTTTATAAAGGATGTATGGATGATTTTCCATTAGCGTCATTACCATTATTGGGTTATAGTGTTGGACCACCAGCACCGGAAGACCAAATTGGCAAAGATTATGTATTCAAATTACAATATAAAAATCATGTATATTTCTTTAGAGCTGAATCGGAATATACATATAATAGATGGATGGAAGTGATTGCTAGTACTACTCAGGGTAAAGTTAAAAGGAAAATCTCCATCAATGATGAAAACTGTATTGATACATCGCCGGAAAAATAATTTTCAATAAGTCAAGAATCGAAGGAAATTTTATTAATTTATTTAAAAAAAAAATGGTTAAAGGGATTTAACGGAGAATTTTAATTGTTTTTAATCTGTAAATATATGCAGATCGATTTTAAAGTATTATTCTGTTTTTTTAACAAACACAACAAAAAAAACAAGGTCTGATTTGGACATTCCTAAATTTTTATCAATTTCTTTTGTATATATACCTGTATATTTGTAATAACATTAATTTTTTAACAATTTTATCATTTTATTTTAATTTTTAGGCAGCTAAATTATTGTGACTTACTAAAAAAAATAAAAACACGAATTGAATAATAATCTATACTAGCGGCAAAATTGTAAATTTTTTTAATGGTAATTACATTAATAAAACATTAAGGTATTGGATTATATGTATATTGTTTTGTTTGTGTTCATTGTTACCCTGTCTCTCTATTATTTTTTAATTTCACCACCTGCAGAACTTACAAAACAAAGCAACAGTATGGTATAGATACGTCATCTGGTTATTTCCCACTCATAATTCTATTGCTTTTATACATTGTTTCTTGATATGATGGGGTAGACCGAAGCTAATCCGACCACCACAAGCACTTTCGTTTCTATGTTTCTTTCTGACGTCATACTGTGCGTACATATTGCTCAGATTGTTCAGTATAATCAACAATTACTATCATCGACTGTAAAGTAAATTCATAAATCTAATTACCATAAATAGTAACTAACGGATGGTCGTACGCCGCATATATCTTTGGCCTTTAAAACGAGAAAGCTTAACGTGTAGCCAGAGCATTTTAAGAAATTTCTAATGTCGAATATTCACTACATCTTCATGGCTATTTACCAGTGTTATCCCACCGTTTTGGCTAGACCTGTTGGGCTAGATTCATTGAATCTATTAGTGCAAAACAGGGCTATTCGGGCCACCAACAATTCGGAGATGATTTGTTTGATCCGATGACTGATCTACATAATCATTTAACTTTCTGCTTTTGTTCATATTTCAACGTTGGAACGTGTGGACGCCACTTTATACTACAATAAGAATAAAAAACTACAGTGCGTATTGTGGGAAATAGAGATTTCAACATACGAGTACCGGTTCCTCTTCCCGGCGCATCCACCATTTTAACTGACAATATAAAAATATGCTTATATTATTGATTCCTTGTTTAAAAGAGTCTATTAGAAATTAAAAGGCATAGAAGTCATGAAAACTGGATCCTTTGGCAGTTTAATAGAGCTTGAGACGTGTATTTGCAAAAAATCAGCGGATTTAATGGTTGTCACCCCCACACAGTTCATTTATTATTCCAAATAAAAATGTTATTTAGTTCACCAGAAAGCTTTGATTTGATGGAAATTAAAACTTCTAGTGAGCATCAAATATCAATAGAAGTAAAAGTTCGAATAGAGTTTTGTAACTGAAACACTACCCAGATCCGCATCATTATTTTAAGGGTGTGGATACACTGAGAGATTTTTAGGCAAGGCTCTCTATGTATCTGCACCCTAACGCCACTGTCTAAAGATGATTATCTCCCTACAGTAAAATTTGTGAAGGGAGTCAAGCAGTTCCACAGATTAGCAGATCTCTAGATTGAAATACGTAGAATCGTATGAAGTTCTGGATCTGGATCATCACAAAGGGAGGTTTGGAGGACAGGTTGAAAAAATTATAAAGATGTGTCGTAGAATTCAGCAGATTGTTTGTGGCAGAAACTCTTCCATCATGGAGTAATCAATGTCTAATCCTATTGCTCCCCAAATATCTGCACCTTTCCTAAAAAGTAATGATTCGTACAAAGAGAAAGTAAAATGTGTAATGTTGAATTTGGAACTAATTCAAAGCCAGAACCACATTGATATTTATTTCTGTAGTTCTTCACGGCCTCTAGATATCAGTGATGAGAACCCAAAAAATAATGTCCTTTGAGTGGCCGGAATAGCCCTGCGTTATTATTTTGCGGTATAGCCACTGTACTTCCCCCATTCCTCTCTCACGTAAAGCTATCGAAATATGTTGAACAACTCTCCTATCTATAAACATTTTATCGTCCGCAAGCGCCGCACATACACATCTACAACTCACCACCGACATATAGAAGAGAACAGAAATTTGCACTGATGGAACATAATCGACAGTGACGGCGACGGCGACGACACCAGCGACAACATCGACGTCGGTAATAGTGGCGGCAATCAAAAACCCGTTCCGTTATTTGAAACTCATAAAACGGAAAATAAACGAATAAATTACCAAAAAAAAAAACATAAAACATAAAAAAGAAAATGTGTTCTAATAATAGTGTTTTAGAAAACGCCAACATTCTATTTGAACTTTTTGCAAAATAACAGTAATAATAATAATCATAAAATAAGGTACGTTTTCGTAGTTTGTAATTTGTCGTAAAAGTTTCTAAAAATTCTAAAAAGTAGCAATAGTTTCTTTACGATTTATCGTTGTGTTTTGGAAACTAGAGTTATTCCCAGTGATAGTTAATACTATCAGTTGAGACTTGTAAGCTAATTTTCCATCTCATCTCGATGAAACTTCAATTACGATGTTTCCTGTTCAATAAATCGTCGTGGGATATAATTAGACTAGAACTGAATTATTTTCAAAATCAGGTTTTTGTCTGTTGATTAATAAGATTTGTTATCAAAAATTAATTCGATCCATTTACAGTTTTAATTATAATTTCAGTTAGCTAGTCGTAGTATAGAATATAATTTTCATATTTTAGTTAGTGTTTCTATTGTAAAATAGAACCTAATCTTATTATCTTATCTACAGCCCTTATTTACCTGTTTATCTTTATTAACATATGTTATTTAAACGTAATCGTATAGACAATTATAGTTATCGATTTTATTTGAATACAGTGCTTTTTTTTCGCTATTCCGTATTATCAACTTCCCACATTACATTCCTAATGAGATGACTAAAACAAAAACTGCCTAAATTGATATTGTTTTGAGTCAGTCGAATCAATTTAAATCAGACTTTAAATGAATAGAAACAATAATTTCAATTTACTCTCTTTACTGACGTGTCTATTTACTACTGAAATAACTAAAAAAAAAAGGTCAAGTATACGATCAGTTCTCGACCCAATTCTCAAATGTCCCCATAAACAAATCAATCAAGATACAATTCTTCCAATAGGTTTTATTTCTTCTTCGTTTCTCTCTACTTATTTATCTCTCGATTTACTGTCGTCTATTTTTCCAATTGTGTGTGTTTGCAACATTACAGCAATAAGCTGAGAGAAGCAAACGAAAAACAGAAAAGAATCCTGTTTAATTGTGATGTGTGAGGGTGCGATGGATAACGACAATAACGGCGACAGAATTACAAAAGTCACACCTTCAACAAATACCACCAGTGCTGCGACTACAACAGCAACAATAGTGCAAGCCCAGTCGACGTCCAGCGTCGTCGAACAACACCACCAACAACAACAACAACAATATAGTGACGTCGACGATACCACTAACTCCTCCCAACAACTTGAGTAAGTTGATTGAAATCATATTAGCGCAATAATTATTATTTACCAACGTCATCGGTTTGTAAATGCCATGAAAGGGTTCCCAGATTATACCCATCTGGCCAACAAACACCTATAGATTCAACCCTTTAATTGTGTATCGAAGCATTTATTTGTTTTTGCGAATACGTAATTATTAAGATGTTATTTGACCATTGTTGTTGTCATAGTCTATTGTTAAGATATTAGTGCTATATGATATCCATTGATAAGGGAAGATTGAACCCTTTTAATGGCTCGAACAAAACATACTTATACCTACGTGTACAATGTTGGTGTACGTGTATATGTCTATTTGTACACATGTGGCTCATAGATATAGTCAGGGAAAGAGACAAATATTGATCCCTTGTTTGGCTAATAAGGCGTGATGATGAATCCCTTGACGAGAATTTCTAGTAATCACCAATTTATAAAATTATATTTAGATACATTTTCATTAAATGAATAGAAACGATAATGATAATGTTTGATGGATACCAAAATTTTACACAAAGATGCAATTATAAGTATTTCATTCGAGAAGTGAGTCCATTTGGATGTCCGGTTTTTTATTTTATAAATTCGTAATTATTTATTTTGCGCTGTACTTCAAAAAGCAACTTTTCAGACAATCTCTATACAGTTGAAGAGTTACAAATTCAAAATTACTGATTAAAAACACGTACAATATGTGCACGAATAATAATATTTTGTTTGAAAACATCAACTAGAATCGATTTTCTTTGTTAATAACGTATATTGTGAAAACACGAGAAAATTAAACACAATTATTTACTTCTAATTTGTACATTTAGGCTAAAAATTGCTATTTACTTACAAGGGAATAACAGTAGGAATTGTTTTATACTGCGGAATTTTCTCGTGAAACTCTTAACACCTATATTTACAATGAAATCTGATTAGATTAGGCAGAAAGTTCGAAAATTTTCAGCCCAAATTAGAGAAGCGATCAAATTAATTATGGTGCAACATTTTCAGTAAAATAATACGTTAATAAAAGCCAGGTAGTTACCGATTAATCGATAAGTCCGGCAACGAAAATGACGAAAATTTTCAGTTCCTATAGAAAACAAATTGGTCTGCGTTTATATGTTCCATACAAGCTCAAGCGGCCCTCATAAGTGGATAGCTATAAGCATGAATCTAAGCGGCCTAGCAGCACACCGATTCCATTACATTTCATTTTTCTGTAAATATTTCCGTCTCCGAGACCTGAGCGTGACATACAAAACGAAACTATACTAGCGACTTTCCCTTGAATGAGGCCGTTAATAAATATTACCGTCTCTGAGGTATACACTTTGTATTAATTTCGTACTAAAGTCGACAATTAATCAACATTTAGGTAACTAATCAATATTTTAATTAAATAAGCAGTAATTAATAATAATTATGAAACAAAAAAAAAACAAATCGAAAATGCGAAAAACGTAACCGTCACCTGATTCTGATTCAGAGACAACAAGCTACATATGACTGTTGAATTTTCATTTGAAACTTTCTCACCTTTCACAAAGAAATTACAAGACTTCCTGGATATGTAAATTAAGTTTAAATACGTGTTCGTTAAAAGCTCCAACTAATCTCCTAGCAACTCAATGTAATATCACGCAATCCTACTATAATGACATAATTGTAAAGTGCAATATGCACAATGAGTTGCTAGGAAACTAGACAACAGTTTCAGATGGATGCTTGTGTAAGTTTAGCTCATTTATTCCAACAAGCAAACTCCAATAGGAAGTTCTTTCTACCATGAATCTGAAAGCGATTACAATTGTTCTTTAGAGAAATAAAGCATTATTCGTAACTGCCAGATTTAGTAAAAGTTATTACATTATTCCTACATTTATCAATAATGAGCTGGAGCTTATTTGAGATGCCGTTTTGACCAACTTCCTGTTTTCACGCTGTAAAGCTACTTAAAAAGTTTAATGTTTACACAAAAGCTCCAGAAGCTTAGATAATGTGTATAAGCATCCGATTGGAAAGTAGCTAAACTGCATTTTGTACATAATTCTCCAATCTTCAGCCAATAAATTTTCATCCATAAACGAACTTGAAGCGTGTATTTTGTGACATTTTATAGATCAAGATAGTTAATTTTTGCATTTCAAAGCCAGAAACACGACATCATCTAAATGTCAGCGTCACATTTTTGACGAGTTCGTATTGAAGTTATGTAACAACACGAAAATTTTAATTTTATGTTGAGTGAAAAGCCAACGTCGAATTTTACCGACATTCATTAAATCTTATAACCGTCGATAAATATCCATAAAAATCGGAAATTATTTTTTTCTTAACGGAAGCTTTACATTTTTATTTTTTTCTTCTAAGCAGCAGAAAAATATTACCAAAATGTAAGTGAAGTTAATTGATTCCATTATCGGTTCGAGTAGTCCGATCCTTGAAACACCTGGTTTTCCCATGTCACACCCCATACATATCATTCCCCCGTTTATAAGCTTCATCGTAGCGATGTCCGTACATATTGCTTTGTAAAAATAGACGTAAATTTAATGAATATTGATTGACGAAGGCAGCAAGAAAGTCGGGACTTTAATATCTTGAAGAAAAAATAAACGTTTTTATTTTTTTTATTTTAAGAAACAACTTGTTGCGGCAGGTAGGGAACTGTTGAAAATCCATTTTAGAATTAACGTTATTATATCGTTCAGAATACCATTAACTTTTATTGGACGTTTCAACAAAAACTTAATTTGCATTTTTTGAAATTATTTACTCGCAATGCTCGTTTTTATATTCACATCGATCGATAAATAATCTTCTAGTTACTGGACACAATATAAAATCGTCTCTGTACATGGAAATTTGTCCTGTTTTTTTTTTTAATAATAAAATTTATTTATGCACAACAAAACTTGCTAGAGATGAAATTGACTTTATTGTGTGCATTAAATGTCGCATCTTCGTCCAGAATAGTTGAAAGTTTCAGCAGACAGTGGAGACAATAAAAATAGCAAAAGAAAGTCGGAGACAAGAAGAAAAACTTATAATGTAAAGCTCAACGACATCTCTCCTTATTTTTATCGAATGTATGGAAACTATCGACTAAGGACTAAGGATAGAGTTTCGAAAGACAGAGAGAAAGCTGTAACTAACAAAAGACATGCAATATTTCATGTTGCACCTGATAAAAGATAAAACCCTATCAGGATAGGGACGTTTCTATCAAATTGATTGGATGCAAGCTATTATATAGTGTATACGTGGGTATACACAAAAAAAAACCCTGATATCAACAATAATAATAGTAATAATAATAACGGGATGTTGTTGTCAATAACAATGAATTCGGAAACTGTTTGAATACGGGTTCCGCCTTAACGAAATCCATCGATTTGATTGACGTGTAAATTTCAGCTTATTTGCATTGTTATTTATTTTTTACCCACAAAAAGAAGAATTTCCATAAAGTATATATACATATACACAATGATGCTTCAATTGATAAGACACGGGTGACTGAAAATTTCGTCCTTACAATGTACACTTTTAAACTGAAAACGAAATGTATTGAAGAAGTTCTATTTTCATATTACACCAATCATACAAAATTCAATTTTTGAGAATCTTTGAAATGGATATTCCACAGTTTACGATGATTTGACCTTTTCTTTTTTTCATTGTTTCGTAAATATATGAAAAGGAAACCTACACAAGGAAACACACACAAAATTTTCCTTTGTTCTGTAATTCTGCTACTCTTATCATTGACCTCTTATCAAATAATTTTGTCATTCCAACAACTTGAGAACCGGCCAAGATTTGTTTTACAAAACTTGGCATAAAACACAAAGTTCTGCAGTGAAATGTCGAGATATTTTTTTAAAAACTGTCGAAAACCACAAAGTAACAACTAGAGAATTATATACTTTGAAAATGAATTGTTAAGGAAATACCTCATACGTGCCCAAGTGTTTCAAAAAATTGCTCCTTTGTTGTATTAAATGCTGTTTCAGCTGAAAGTAAATTTAGTTGATACACCCTCATCATCACTATATAGAAAAAAATAAATTCAATTTGTTCAACAGCTTTTTTTTCCTCTCGTTACTGTATCACTGGTCAAAGACCACACCATTCGTTTGCTTTTGATTTGTTACAGGTTTCAATTTGTATTTGTCGAACGTTGAACGACCGACAGTTGGTAAACATTTGAAGCCTTAACCAAACAACAACAAAATAACCTTTCTATTGACCTTACACCTATAAATATGTTGAAAAAAAAATGATATATCAAATGATTAATTTTAATTTTTGCAACACACAAAAAAATCAATTTTACAGCAAAAAATTTCTTTACGAAGAGAATAAAATCTTTTGCGCTACTAGAGAGTGGCCTCCTGCTGATATAATTGATAAAACACTCAATTAGCAGGGACAAATAATCGATTCTACTATTAGAACTGAAACTAGAGTTGGGGGAGTATCTTTCAGTTAAGTAAAGTAAACAGGGTCGACTCTAGGTGAGCTTTGATTAAAAGCTCTCATCCCACCCGTAGAATTTCTTTGAAACTCCTATAGGTTTTCCTTTAATAATTTGTCTCTATTCTAAATATTGCGTTATACATTATTGGATTATTTGCAAAATAATAATTTTTGCCTAATTAGACTTGTTCAACGCCCCAAATTGATCGACCTTTAGACTTGTGAGTGCATTAAATGATAAAAAATAAAACATATCATTAACTGTTCAAACAACACATCACCTATGTGATAGATATAAGCATTTTTTAAGCATATTGGACCATATGCGCGAAAGATAAAAGCCCCGTGCTATTATAATAACAGCATATACAAAATATATACATAAACACACACACACACACACACATACATGTTATTTTCGGAATATACATATATCGTTTCCCCTTTGCCTTTGTTTTCTACCTGATAACACACGAATGAACATATACACATAATATGTACAGTGGAACCCACTTATAATAATGGACTCGCTTATAATGGAAACTCGCTTACGATGAACGGAATGCTGAGGTCCAGATTGAACTGCCGTGTATGGCAATGTGTGTAAACCAATTTCTGATAAGATGAACATCCGGTTATAATGAACCAAAATCGGGGTCGCCATTATAAGCGGGTTCCACTGTATATCTATATGTATGTAGATGATATCACCAGATCGATCTATGTTGGAATTCACCACTTTTTCGTCATGATAATGATGTTGATGATGATTATAATATTGATAAACTGTAATCATGAAGACAATAACAAATTCGAACTATTGTTTTTAGAGCCAAAAACTACCATACGAAAACATTGTGGACAAATGCTCTTAAACGTCTCTCTAGTGAACGTCAAAAACGTATCGACTTTGCTGCAGTAGTTTTTTCAGTAATGAATACCAACCATGAACCTGAACCAGTACAAAACCATCCAGAACTTCCATCTAAACAGGTATACATTCTATTACAAGTGTTACAATTTGTCTGGTAATTATCTTATTTCTAACAGAATAGTGTCGAATCGAATTGTACAAATCATTATCGAGGTCCACCGAGTGCATCAGATTCACTACGAAATCATAAAAATGAAGAGTGTATTGATGTTTATGGTAATTGTAATCATCCGGAATTATTTGGACGAGATGATGATCCTAATGATCTATTGCGAGAAGGTAAGACGGATTTAAACATTTTATGTACGTTTATAGGATGAAAAAATGCATTTTTGATAGATTTCGCCTCTGTGTTCAAACGTGGTTTAATGTACAAAGGCATCTATTGGCCTAGTCTAACCAACAGTTTCCAGTGCAAACATTTAGAATTGGCTTACCTGAGGTATTCGCATCGTCAAAGACAAAAGGCTCTTATTATTGTCAATATAGTCGATCTACTGTTGAAGGTAAATTATTGGATTTTCCTTTAAATAATAACGCATAATCAAAATTATTTTGATTTAGAGTAGGCGTTAGATATCGCAACACTATGGTATTTATAAAATCTATAAAAATCTTTATATGGATGTTACATTGAACGCCTACTCTCATATAAAAATAATTCTAATCACCCGATATTTATGCCTGTTTTGAATCCTTTGATAGGCAGCTTTGATTGTTGTATGGGTCAGTCGGAGTCCGTCCGACGATATGTCAAGTCATGCTGATAAAATAATTTGGTCTGTATGTTGTATGTCAATAAATATCGCTATTTGCGTGCTGGGTTGGTGGCGTTGTTTTGCCAACAATTACCTCCATTGGGCAGCTGTTTGTACATGGTTATTATTGACAATACAAGGTTTCATTGGAAATGGTGTCGGTTTTGGTATTAAAGAAGATCTAGTCTGGTATATACTCTTTACAATTTTCGTTCCTTATGCTATGCTTCCATTACCATTACGTTGGTGTATGATAGCTGGATGTTTATCATCAGTTGGTCATATTGTTGTTTTTACAATTGAATTATACGATCAAGGATACAAAAAAGATGAAGATAATAATTGTAAAATTCGTCGAATTATTGCTAATGCTTTCCTATATTTGGCTGTGAATTTTGCTGGAATGTATACGAAATATTTAACTGATCGTAGTCAAAGGAAAGCTTTTTTAGAAACACATCGATCAATGGAAACTCGATATAAGACACAAAATGAAAATGACAAACAAGAAAAACTATTACTTTCAGGTGAATACCCTATTTCTCAAAGAAAAGATACATTAATTGAACGTATTGCGATTACAGTTCTTCCTGATTTTGTTGCCAAAGAGATGATTCGCGACATTGAAAGAGAAGAACGAGGTGGATCATTTCAACCGAATCAGTTCCACAAAATCTACATTCATCGATATGAAAATGTCAGCATTTTATTTGCCGACATCAAAGGATTTACAGGTAGGACGTTATTTAAAAAAAGAAACCCTAATCACAAATCGTTACAATTAATCTGTGTTCAGCTTTAGCCAGTCAGTGTAGTGCCCAAGAACTTGTCCGGATATTGAACGATCTATTTGCTAGATTTGATAAATTAGCCGCAGTGAGTTTGGATTTCTATTTAAATCTAGTCATTTTTATTAATTTAGAAAATTTGAATGGTTATATTGATTCTGTCTGACAGGAGAATTATTGCCTCCGTATTAAACTTCTGGGTGATTGTTACTATTGCGTGTCCGGTTTACCAACTCCAAGATCGGATCATGCCCATTGTTGTGTCGAGATGGGTCTTCATATGATCAAGGCGATTCGTGATACAAGACACAAAACTCAGGTAAGCTTATTTTCCTTAACATAATTCAAAATTTTACAAATATGAATAATGAATGAGAAACTTCCGTTAACCTTCGACGAAAATTACAAAAAATGTAAAAATTGTTCGTGTTCGATTTTAGTAATTTTTGCCATCAAATTTATCAATTTGTAGTTACACGTGAACAACATCTGTAAACCAGATATCGATCTGGGGGATTACCATTGAATTTCAATACTGTTGTCATATATTGCTGTACGATAAAATACGTATCTCGATATTTCGATGGCAGTTGGAGAACTCTATAAAATAATTCTTGAAGTTTTGGTCAAAGTTTAACAACAAAGTTATTGTAATTGGATTCAGTCTTCAAATCTAGATACAATTCAAGCACATTTGAACTACAGACTTCAAACTCAACAGCTGCCATTTAGTACAAATGATTGCTAGTTTGAAAAAAAAAACGGGAAAAAACATAATCCAACAGGATATCGACCAAGGTTTTTTAACGATAAAATTCTTTGTTCGTGTTGTTTCGTAGCCGATAAAGTTTTCTGTATCAAAACAGCCTCTGTTGCATAATGAATTCATTATAGACGCATAATAGAAAAAACAATTTAGATGACCCAACATAGAACAAGTCACATATTTTCCGAATATCAGCAAGATTGAATGAGACTTTTGCTAATAATTATTTACTGGGAGTTTTATTTTCACATTACTTCTGATAAATCTTTGCGATTTCAAAATCATTTTAGCTTCATTTATAAGATCTTCTATTTTAAAATCTAAATCAGCTTTCGACAGCTCCAAAATTTGATCCGTCCCATTTTCTGCGATTATCCTCTTAACTCTCTTGATTTTGTTAACAAATTTCAAGTTTCATCAATGCTAACAATCGATAATTTTAATTATTGTTTGTCTGTATTTTATTGTTAATATATTTCGTTAATTCGACGTTTTTTTTGTTAGTGTTTCTATTAATCCAATTAGCCTGTTCCCCAATAATCCATCAATTTTCATAACAATAATAATCGATCATGGGATATGTCAATATACTCCTGTTGTTACGCTTCTTTCCCTATTTTTCATGTAAAAAACTCACTTGAATCAAATTTATTACTTTGTTGCAATTTCCCATTGGTGTATTTATGTTGATCAGATAATCGATAAATCTGTCGTAATTGATTCAATTTAATCTCTTTATAAGTAAAACTGCCAACATGGAATTTAACTAAAGCTCCCAAGATAATTTTGATATGATCGAAATAGGTCCAAAAAAAAAAACAAGAAAAAAAAAGCGTTACACGAGTTGTATATTTAATAACTTCACTATATTTGCTAAATCTTAAAATAATGGAATTGCTAGATTACCGTAACAGATTTGTGGTGGTTTTCGATTAAACTTACGTACAGTAAGTGGGAAATTTTCAAAGATGATTTAATTAAGTTATAACGATAATGTCAAGAATATAGAAAAAGTGTTAAAAATAGAACAATAATCAAAAATGTAATATTTGCAGAAGTAGTCTTATTTCAACAATAGATAGAAACTGTTGATTTAAGTAAAGCAAATTTATCTCTCAGTTAGTCATTAGTGTAACTAGATTCACCACTTATATGTTCTATTATATAATGAATTAATTAAATGAAAAGTCAATTTTTTAATAAACAGACGATTAAACTAAACGCTACTTTGAAAAGCCTTTTTTAGTTTTATTTGTTCTTCATACAAATTCCTTTTCTTGAAGCTGTATCTAGTCAAGTCTATATGATTTGATTTCGTTGAAATACGAAGTTACGAAACGGCGAACTAGAAAATGATCAAATTTTCTTATAAAATTCATGGCATTAAATAAATCGACTGAAACAAAGATTATGGTATTTTTTCTACAAATCCACCATCTTCAAGCAATAGAAAAATACTATCAACTATCAGCAATATTTACTTGAAATAAACTAACAGTTAGTAGAATTTTCTTTATATTTTTCATCCAGGATTTTCGTTAAAGATCACTGAATCGGTAATCTGTAAGATCGCCGTCCAATTTGAACGTTCGAAAGATTTTCATGCGATAAAACATTTCGATATCTTGTTGACGGTTGGATAACTTTATAGTCTAATTCTTGAAGTTTTAACCAAACTTTAATGAAGTTATTATAATTGGATCCGGTATTCAAATTTAGTTACAATCCAATCATAATACAAAATACGCGAATTTAGCATTGACTCGTTGATATTATCTATCGTTTCGTTCATAATAACAGTAGATTTTGACCAAAATGTTATTTTTCAAGAATTATAAATAAAACATGTAATTTTGTTGCTTTCGGCTTTTTTAATTTAACTTTTAATAGGCTACTGTTGGTTTTTTGAAAAGTAATCTTTCCCCTTTCAGAAATAACAAATTACAAAACACAGTAAGCGAGTTAGTGTAATAACTACACGTGTGATTTCAGGATTAAATTCAATGGTAATTTGTTTATTTATTACAAAAAGTCAGTTTTTCCCGCTTTTTTAATCACATTTTCCATAACTTTCCATCGGAAAAACTGTTGAAATATCGAGATGAAGAAGAAGGATAAAACCTGCGACGCGTTATACCGTTGGCAAAAAAGGCCTCCAGAGAGGCCAATAATGTAGGATGTTCCCTTATTGTCTTTTTGTTGTCACCTATATGATGAAGGATTATTTGTCTAAAGCCTCAATCTTGAGGGCCTACCCAAAGTTTATTTTGCACAGAGTCCGGAGATCCATAAAGCGTCGTTGATAACTATACAGTGCAACCGCTTTAATCCGCACATCCAATAATCCAGACACTAACTTTGTTGAGCCATAGTTCGGACGCGAAAAATGCCTAAAAGACAGCATACCACTATAAATTTGTAACAGAAACCTGAAATATTAAATTTATTACAATCAAGAGAAAGCATCAGTACCATTGCAAATATGGTGATATACCATCCCATCAAATCTTCGCAACAAGGCACTCAGAACAGAAATGGATTCTAAACAACAAAAATCTATAATTGACTTTTCTCCGTGTCAGAAAAGTGAGCTGATTTGCTTGTTCGATAAATATTTTATTACTTTTAGGTAGATTTTGTTTAGTAAAAATACATAGTGCGTATACACATTCCTTTTGTCTATTATCTGGAACCGAACCTTTTATAAAATTTGTTTCAGTAATCCAGACAAATGGCTAATTCGATCGCACCTCTTGCATTTAATTGCCCGAATTAGAGAGGTTGCAAAATTTTCTTCGTTCTAACAATAAGAATATATTATTTAATTAATTTACATTGATTTATAATTAATAATTCTTCTGTTAAAATTTTCAACTTTATCAGCTTATTCAATAAATCTACAGTTCTGTGTTTGCCTTTATTCAAATTCTAATAGAAATTACCTTATGTTCAAGAAAAAGTGCTTAGTTGGTTCTAAAGGTGCACATACACCAAACTCTCCTCTCCCTCTCTCCACTAAATAAACAAGAAGCTCTTCTTTCTTCTTGTTTAGGAAAAGAGGTCCAAAGTATGACAGGAAAATCTCCCCGTGTGTATGTGCATCTTAATAGAATCAACTCTATTTGATATATTTAGTCCACGTTGTGTCATTATTTCATAAAACTTCTATTCATTGTTTTAGTTTAGATTAACTTTTATTTAGATGATAATTTAAACGGCATAAATTAGATTTATATTGTAGTTTAAGTGAACTATAAGAAGCCAAACTGTTTTAACATTACGTTTAGTTGCAAATAATCAATCAAAGAGTGAAACGAAATCATGGAAAATTCAAATAAATTCACAGAAAACGATATCAAATTAGTTTTAGTGAATTTAGCAAAATTTCATAGTTCTAATTCTTCACTAAAACACAGTGATATAGCAAAAAGTGATTTTTTAAATGACGAACAATTATCAGCTTTGGAAACTCTGGAAACGTTTCTGGATTCAAATCCAAATCGTAGAATTACTAAAAAGGAATTTTTGAAAAAAATTGATGATACTCTATCGAAATTTGAAACTTTTCCGAAATATGCATGGTGCCATGGAAATTTATCAAAGAAAAATATTTTATTTGATGGTAATAGAACAAGTTGTTCATTTATTAACTCAAGAAAATTGTATTGTCCTGTAGTATTTGACGTGATTACGGTTTTTGTCGAAATTAAAGTGGAAAATCTGTATGATTTTGAAATGAAAATGAAATTTTACTTGAAACAATTACAAGAATTATCTGATGGAGCGGTGGTGTTTTCTAAAGAATTCATTAAAAATTCTTATCAAACAATGGTATTATTTTCTGTTTTACAAGGACTATCAAAATCTCCAAATTCAATTCAAGGATTAATTGATAAACTGTTGGATGTGTTGTTAATGAATCCTGTAATTCTGGAAGATTGTATTGAAGTAATGACGAAAAAACTTGACACTGCACAATTCCTTATCACAAATTATACACAGAAATCATTTGGTGAACGTAATGGATTTTTAGGTGAACATTCTATATTAAAAATCACAACCAACCTATCTTCTCAGACGTATGATTTTTTCGTGAAAACTCTACCAGAACTCGAAGCTCAGCGTGATTTCGTTGCTGAAATAAATGGTTTTTTCAAAGAGAATCAATTTTTCAACAAATTCTATCGATTGCTGGAACGACACGGTATCAATCTTCTCGATGATTGTATCCCGATTTGTTATTTTTCCAATCATGAAATGATCATTTTACAAGATCTCAGGTTTAAAGGATATATCAGTCTTGATGGTCGAACATCATTAAATGTCGAATTGATAAAAGCTGCATTGAAAACGTTAGCTAAATTTCATGGAAGCGGTCTAGTTTTGGAAGAGATAATTAGTCGACAGTCACAAAACAAATATCGATTAATCGATGATTTTGACGCGGAATTAAAAGAAGGTTTCTATACAGGACAAGGTTTATCGTACGCGGGAATGAAGGCATGTAAACATGGCATTCGAGCGATTTTCGATATGATTGGTGAAAGTACGATTGATGGAAAATCTGGTTTGGAACTGTGTCAGCGCAGTTTAGACCGACAGACAGTTTTTGCAAAACCATCGAAAATTTTCAGAAATACCATCTGCCATGGTGATTTATGGACCAAAAATCTAATGTTTAAACAAGACAAGAATAGAGTTGATTGTGTGATTGTTGATTTTCAAACTTATCGATACTCACCGCCTGCCCAGGATGTTCTAGCATTTCTCCATTTAACTACTAGTAGAGATTTGAGGAAAAATCATTTAGAAGAGTTGCTAAAATTTTATTTTGTGGAATTAAAACAAAATCTGGAAGCTTATAGTTGTGGTGATATAATAACTGAAGAAGAGTTTGAAAAAAGTTGCCAGTACTATAAACAATTCGCTTTAACTCAAACAATCGGCCATTTCCAGGTTGTTTTATTGAACATTGACGCACTGGAGGAAACCTTTAAAGATCCGGAACAGGCTCGTGTGATTATATTCGAAAATAGATACGATTTTATGAGAAATGTTTGTGAAAGAGACCCAGTTTATAAAGAATTGAATTGCGGAGCAGTTCAGGAACTTTTAGATTATTTCAAAACACAATTATAAACAATAAATATTATTTATTATTAGAGAAAACAATCATATATAATCACAATAATCTTTTAAATCTTGTAACGAATCCATAATCCTCTTCTTATAATCTTCATCTTTATCCATGTGTTGTAACACCAGATAACTCCGATCTTCCAGAAAAGCTTTTCGGTACAGTTCTTCATCTTGAAAATATTCCATTGCGTCTGTACTTGATAATAAAATGAATGGAAAATAGGTGGCTGTTTGAATTAAACCAAATAATTTCTGTTCTTCACAACTGTCTAAAAATTCATTAAAACTGAAAATTGTCGTTAAACTTCTACCCGAAAGCGCCAAATTCTTTTCTAAACAATTATAATAATAACCAATTAAAGTATACATATGCTGTTGACGAAATTCTCTTGATGTCGTCAAATACAATAAAGCTAGAACATCTTGAGCTGGTGGTACATATCTGCCACATTGGAAATCAACAAATTTACAATCAATCGGTTGTTGATCATCATTGTATTTTAATAGGAAATTTGTTGCCCAAATATCACCGTGACAGATAACATTCCGGTATTTCTTGGACGGTTTAACAATTTCATAGATTTGATAACAAACCTCTTTTAAAACGCTACGAAACTCTTTACCGGACGCTAGTTTTTTCGGGAATTCAAATATCTCTGTTAGATTCAAAATACCGATAATTGCAGCATCTGTTTCGATTTTATTAATAAAATTCTCACTATCATCGAAAAATGATTCAATAAATTCGTATTGTTCACCTAAACGAAACCGTTTCTGTAATTCTTCAGTTAATTGTTCTTCATAAATTAAACTGGTAGCATGTAATTTAGCTAATGATGATAATACAACAATGATAGTGTTGTAAGTTAAAGTTTCAAATTTGTTTAAAGTTTGATAGCCGTCATTAATTAAATTATCCATAATTAGGAATTTTTCCGGTTGTTTGTAGTAACATTTCGGTACACATTGGTTTAATAATGTAATTCCTTCATTATGAATCTTGTCGAATAGGTCATAAATGAAAATTTCTTTATCGAAAGCACCAACACCACGCGCAAAATCCGCCACAGAAGGTGTTAATGGGAAAAATTTCACGAAAAAATTGAACTCTTCTTCTCGTTCATCATCCTCATCGTCTTCAGGTTTTACAACCACGTTCAATGTTGCATGGTCACCCATAAAACCAGCTCTTTCCGATAACGTTTCCACTGCATATTGTACAATCGTATAGGCAATTTCAGGATTTTTATTACGAAGAACTTCAGCCACTTCTTCATCGGTGATTTGCGGTCGTTCATTTATTTCCATTTTCACAACTAACCAACTTATAATCCTAAAACAAACTGACTAAAAATTTATGGCAAAAGTAATTTTATCTACCTATGTATATTACTTTAGTATTGCGTCATTTTCGCATAACTTAAACATACCTTTTTATCATAGAGTGGTAAACAAACAAATCGTTAGCTGATAACAATTTTTTTTATATCTAGGTTGACTTGAATATGCGAATCGGTATCCATTCAGGGTCGGTACTTTGTGGCGTTCTAGGGCTACGAAAATGGCAATTCGATATTTGGTCATATGATGTCCGATTAGCTAATCATATGGAATCAGGAGGAATTCCAGGGTAATCCTCTTAAAAAAAAACAATAAAGCTCGAAATTCATTTAATTATTGTTTTCTTAGACGTGTCCATATTTCCGAGTCGACTTATCAATGTCTGAATGGAGCTTATGAAGTTGAACCTGGTCATGGTCAGGACAGGGATTCTTATCTACGTGAACATGGTGTTTCTACATATTTAATAAAACAATCTGAACCGATGCGAAGTAGAAAACGTCTAACATCCAGACCTAGTTTGTTTTCAAATCGACTATTATCAGAAGATGACCCACATGGTAGTGGTTTGAGTACACCAAATACACCGTCAACACCGGCATCCCCACCGCCGCCACCGTCACGTGAACGTAGTGATAGCGGCATCCAACAGAGCACTGTCGAAGAGGAGAATACAACCGACTGGACACCAGAGATTCCATTCAAAAACGTACTTTTTTTATAAACCTAATTAAGAAAAAGAAAAACTTCAAATGAATTATATTTTATAGTTGCATAATGCTGTATCGGGTGACTTAGATGAGGACCTGGATTCGATCAATTATCCTTACAATAAACACAAAAATGATTTACGTGATACCCGGACGAAGAAACGTGGCTCGACGTTTCATGGAACTATAGAACAGGTTGATGAAATTATTGATCATAGTATTGAAATTGAAAGTAATAAAAGGATGAGAAGTGCCAATGTTAATACGTGGACTTTACGTTTTATCGATCGAGATATGGAACATCAGGTGCAAAAAGCCAATTTTTAATTATTTAAACACTAATTCATACATTTTGCTTACAGTTTAGTCAATTACGAGAAGATATGTTTAAGTCGAATATGCTCTGTTGTTTTGTTATTTGGTTGTTTATTGTAATTTGCCAAGCGACGATCGCTTCACTGTAAGCTACTTTTCGAATAAACATTTCCAAAAATTTGTTGCTAATTGATAATATTTATTATAGAGATGATGTAATTATTGCATTTTTAACAATAACAACATTACTGTTAACATCAACAACAATTTTGGTGATGGCTGAAGAATTCGACCAATTTCCGGAAGTTCTCCAGAAAATCTCTTCAACATTGATGCATAATCGTCGTAGTCGAACAGCTTTAATTTTCGGTGTTATTGTAATCATGGGTTTAACGAGTTCGGCTAGTTTAGTTGTAGGACCGGATGGTGAGACTCATGGTGGAAACTTGAAAATCCCTGAAAATCTCCTGAAAGGTAGCAAATTAACAAGAATTTTGAACTTTATTTGATTAAATTAATTTGTAATATTTAGGTGCTGGATTTTTGGATAATAATAGTCCAGTTCAACCATCCGATGATTATGATAATTTCTTGTTTCCGAATTTTACAACTAACTGTACGGAGAGTTGTCTTAAACAACGTTTAAAATCTGATATTGAGGAACTCCTGAGACAAGCTGAAAATATTACAGTTTTGAATAATGAAACTTCAACTATTGTTAATAATATCAATAAAAAATTGATGTTTTTGAATAAAACAATGACAATGATTAGTTCTTCACGAATTAAAAGATCGACGGATTTCAGAGCAATTCTTATACCATTTATATTACCATCAAATTTCACTTCGTTAAGTATTCAAGAATCGTTCACTACATGTCCACATCCGGAATATATTGTTTTTACATGGGTATTATGCCTTATTGCATTAGCAACAGCTTTAAAATTGTATTATTTGATTAAATTATTCCTTGCTCTTGTTATGTTGGCTGTCTATACAGCATTCATAATGGTCCCATATCGTCCAGTTTTCGATAATATTGAAAATCACGTCAACGAGTAAGATCCTGGTTTTTTCACCAAAAACAATTTAATTTTATTCAATTTTGTTGCAGTAAATTAATTCCATTATCAGCACAAATGTTGATACTTCTCACTGTATTTTTCTTGATGGTAGCATATCATGCACGTTTGGTTGAAGTCACTTCACGTTTAGATTTCTTATGGAAACAACAAGCTGAACGGGAACTGAATGAAATGGAAGAAACACGACACACAAATACACAATTATTGAAAAATATCTTGCCGGATCATGTAGCGAAACATTTCTTAAGTAATGATCGTAATAGTGAAGAACTTTATTCACAATCACGAGATGAAGTTGGTGTTTTATTTGCCAGTATACCGAATTTCACAGAATTCTATTCGGAAGATATCAATAAAGGTGTTGAATGTATCCGGCTTTTGAACGAAATTATCGGTATTTTGCCCAATATCTTTTCTTGATTAATATTTTTTAAAATTAATTATTTATAGCGGATTTTGATGAACTGCTTGACGAAGAAAGATTCAGTACGATCGACAAGATCAAAACAGTCAGTGCAACAGCAACTTATATGGCGGCTTCTGGTCTTAATCCAACTCATAAGGTTCTAACACATATTTTTTACCCGATTTACAATTTAAACACTAATTGGTAATTTCTAGGCTTGTATCAACACCGATAGTCCGGAACATTTGTGCGGCCTCATCGATTTCGCTATAGCGATGCGTGCCAAACTTGATGAAATCAATAAGGATTCCTTCAATAATTTCGGTTTACGAGTCGGTGTTTCTTGTGGTCCTCTAGTATGTGGTGTTATTGGTGCTAGAAAGCCAGTTTTCGATATTTGGGGTAATACAGTGAATGAAGCATCACGAATGGATTCAACGGGTGTTATTGGACAGATCCAAGTGCCGAAATATACGGCTCAATTGTTGGGTGTTCGTGGTTATGAAGTCAAAAAACGTGGTACTATTGAAGTTAAAGGTAAAGGACAAATGGAAACGTATTTTGTGATTGGACGGCAACAAGGACGACCGCCTAGTTTCCAACGACAACCGAGTCATTACAGTACATTGGCGGCTGTTGTTTATGCTATGGCACAAACTAGACGAAAACACACCGGAAATACATGTAAGCATGGGTGATTTTGGAATTATTTTTGAGGATTTTACCATGATTGTCTTGTAGCTGTAAATTCAGTTTTGGGTCGAACTAGGACTCAACAACGAATCTTCAATTACAGTTCGATGAGAATTACACATCGAACACCCGCATATCCTGTCAGACGGAATACAACCCGAGCGAATCAAAGAAATATGCACGCTAGGTAAGTTGCAGTCTTTACCTTTACATTTTTCTTTTAAATTTTGCTTCCAGATCTCAACCAAATATGCGACAATTGGGTTCTGGCAGTCAATTAGAAAGTATGAAATCCTATAAGTCAATGGAAAAAGACACAACAGTAAATAATATTAGTAAAATGATGGTTTCCCAATCGGCACCACATACTCCAGTATCAGCACCCAGTCATTCAGAAAGTGGTATTTTCAAAACTGTTCCACGACTATTATCCGAACCGATAGTTGGTGGTCGTTCGAAGAATCCATCACCAGCGACGAAAACCAGTCGTTTAGAACGCAACTCACCACAATTGACATCATCAACTAGAACTGGTGATAATTTTAATAATTGTTCATGTGATCTAGGCGATAGTTTTAAAATTAAATCATTAGGAGGGAATGTGGCTGTACATTCACCGAAAAGTCCCAAGAAAAATCCGAAATTCTTCCTGAAATCACCATTAATCAAACGTGACACAAAAATACAACTGGACCGATCCACATCCAAAGAGAAACCAGAACGGATGAATTCATTAGATGGGACTCATGTTTAGTTTTTAAGGGGAAAAGCTGTAATCTAGTCATAGTTTTTAAGTATTTTTGTATTTTGCCAAAAGAAAATATATAGAGGATGAGGGACCAATATTAGTTTTGATGCCTAAAGAGACAAGCCGAAAATCGATGGAAAGTAAAAATTGTAATTAATAATAAATGTTGTAAATAAATGTTGCTACAACTCTGATAGTCAGTGAGTATTTATTTATCATTTTTTCTGTCTAATGCAATTAAAACATGGTTGTAAAACTATTTACAATTGTACAAAACTCATATATGGCCCTGGGCTACCCATTCATGTCTAGGTGTGCTAGAATTCGAAGCTGGTGATTCAGGCGATTGTGTCTGTCCAGCTCCTGTATCATAATCTTGTACTTTATCAATACTCCCAATGTCATTTTGATAAGCTGCAGGAGTAGCTCGTTCCGATCCAATTTGCGTATAGGAATTTTCACTAGTCACTACTGAAATGTACTCAGGATTCTGATAATGAGTACATGAAACATCTTGATTATAATAACTAGGATATGATGATAGATTAGTTAGATTCGTAATGGCGTGATGTTGGTAGATTTGGTGATTCGGTGATTGATTAGGTGTTGGTTGGGTGGAAATTTGATATGGAGGTGGAGGACTTGATGTCAATGACCAGCAATTGATTGTAGGACTCATGATGGTAGTTGGTGTTTGAGACTGTGACCAACTTGTGTACGTTGCAGTGGGAGAACTGTAATTTGCTGATTGCTGAATATGATCTGGTAAATTATAGACTGGAAAAAAACTCAATTAATTGACAATAATAAAATTGTTATGGAATCTTACCATGAGGTGGTGGTGACACTGAAGTTGATTTGGGTCTTTGTAACGGATAAGGCGATGAACGAGTTTCTCGTAATGAATTCCTTGCACAATAAATACTATCAACTGATGGATAGATCGGTTGGTGTTGAGCAAACAAGAATCCTCCACAACGACTGGGCGACGGTTGTTGACTATAAGTCGGCGAATAGTCTCGTTGATTATAAGCTGTTTCCGGTCTTTCTTTTGCATCCAGAAATGCTTTTGCAAATGGATTATATTTGATTTTCAACGAAGTTACTTCTTCATTTTGATAAGCAGTCACGGCAATAAATTGAGTTTCAGGAAACGGAAATGTGATTACTCGTCTAGATTCAGTTCCAACTCTTACTAGATGAACTCGTGGCTCATATTTATGTAACGAATTCAACATAATTTGCCCATTTCCATTTGATTTATTGGTCAATTTAACTTTAGCAAAAGATATTGATTCTTTCATCCAATGAGCACCGAAATTCGGCGATTCCGGATGAATATAGATCGGATTTGATGGTGGTACTTCAGCTTTACCGCCCGGTACCCATTCACCGTTCACATATTTCCATCGGTGCGGATCGATTTGAACAAATTCCAACAGAACAGTATACATAGCTTTTGGATCTAAACCGGCGGCTGTTACTTTAACAACAGGAAACATTCTCCTAAAGGAATCAAATAATAACAGAAAACGAAAAATAATTAACACCTGAACTAATAGTTTGCAATTGTACACTTTACGTTTTATAAACTTGAAAAACAAACACAAATATATTATGGCCATCCTTAAGCAATCGCATTTGAAATTACGAGCTTTAAGGACATCCATTGTAATAATTAACACAACATTAGATTTCATTGGTTTGTTGTTTGCTCGTTAATAATACGACAATAACATAGTACTGTTTATAAAAATTTCGAAGCTACTTAAAATTTGTTTATTTTCATTTGTGTTTATAATTTTTAACACGATTCACGTGACTGTATCTTCAGAAGTTAAACTTACCGGCCATTCTTTGTGACGATCATTTCATTCGTAAAACATTGGAAACGTACCCAAAGATCTCGTTCATCCAATGTTACAGTTAGATCACGTTCAGTTGGGTCTCCTTTATTTTTACCTTGTGTAATTTCTGATTCTACTGCTGATAGGATATGTTGAGCCATTGTTGTTTAAGGCTAGAATTCAAAAAAGTAACAAAATTAGGAAAAATTCGAAAACAAAAACCTATGTATTATGACGAGTTTTGTTTAAATAAATGATCAGTATTTGTTCATTTGATTTGTGACAACTCTAGTCATTAATAATTTATAAAACAAATCTGAAAATATGTACCTACAATCTTTTTTTTGTTTAAAATGTAGATAGAAAGTTTGGTTGTAAATATTGGTGCGAAATATAAATAATCAATAGATTTGTTGACTTTTAATTGTAATGTTTAACCATTTTCCGATATACTTGAAATTAAATGGTCAAAGAGGCATAAAACTTTATTGACTGAACTTGTGACGTTCTACAAATATCGTTAAAGGTAAGATATCTCCTGCATATGTAATGAACAGGCTTCACTAATCTACAATGTACATATTACCATTCACTAGCTACCGTACCTGGTACTTGAATATAGACACAGAATTTCATAATTTTGAACTGTGATAGATAAGGCTTACATATGTTTCGTTCGCCTATTGAAGCCGTCAGGAGATAATGTAAATCAATCAGAATTTCTTGGGAAATCTTTACAAATTACCTATAAGCGACGAGGTGTCTGTCTTGATCGTCCATTAAAACTAATGGATTTTTCTGTATATTCTTTTACTACATTGATTATAAATGTACATTTTTAACCGAGAATTCTACAGTTTTGGAGAAAATTCCCGTTTTTTAAAAAATCTTCCTAAAATCTGCACGACACGGGTACCTGTTGCAATCGTCTATTGAAGTCTCCATAAAATCTTGGAGATAACTCGAATTTTCTTAAAATTTTCATAAATGTATCGAATATAGATACACATTAGCAGTCAATTATTTCATAATTTTGCCCGATTTTTTGAAAAATCTTCAAAAACTCTACATACGAGGGTAACTGCCTTGCTTGCTCTATTGAAGTCTTCACCAGATTTTTAAAATTCATTAAAGTCTGCATGATGCGGATACTTGTCCTAGTCGTCTTTTGAAGTCCAATAAACCGTTTGAAATGTTTTCTTCGAATTTGTTAGTCATATCTATTGAATATAGGTAGACACGTACTGGCCATGAATAAATCCATAATTTTAACCCTTTTTTTTAACCGGGTGGAGCGGGCATAATTTAAACAGGACCGGTCCTTCGAAAGAGGAGTGGATTTACAGGGATTAATAGAGTTTTTGACCCAAAATAAACAAAATTTTCAAAATGACACTGAACAATTACCTACTGTTTCATCTATTTTCAATCAATATTGCGAGTAAATTGTGCTTCAATTTTGGGGACTCCTCCAAATTGACAGTACCTATCCGGGCTCGAAATTTCTCTTGACGGCGTTGCGTACAGGCGTGAATAAGGCCAAGTGTCGGTTTTCTTTAAAATTTTATTTTTCGAAAACAGTTTCTCAAGCTTATTTTTTATTTTACTAATCGTAAATGAGTAAAAGTTTTATTAAGATTACTTGAAGATTAACCGAATTATTATTTTTTTTCTATAGCCCCACACTTTTGCATATGTAAGGAGGCTCAATATATTGCTTTTTGGTGCTCAAAGGGTTAAATAATATGACTGATTGAAGAGATAATCAGCACCTCATGTAAACTGGACAACAAAAAATGATTCTTTTAAATATTGTGTTTTCGTCGACGATTTGGCTCGAAATTGGTCCCTTCTTCAGGACTAAAACACTGTCAAAATCTAACAATAAAATCAAAACAAAGAAAACCGACAGTAGCAAAAATAACAACATTTGTATCAAATAATGTGAATATTAATAACAATTTCTTGATTACCACGCGTTACAACATTGGAATGAAATTTGGGCGCGAAACGTCGACGGAAGACACAATATTTAATTAAATCGTTTTATTTCTGCCCAATTTACCAGGGATTCTGATTATCCTGTTAATATTTAATATAATGGATGTGGATGGTGTTAATAATATGCAATATGCCTGATCAACATCCCCGTTTTTAAGAAATCTCCGTAAAATCTGCATTAGGCGGGTACCTGTCTTATACGCACATTGAAGTCTCCATGAAATTTTCGAAATAACTCCAATTTTCCTACGATTTTTAACATTAAATTGAATGGAAACATAAATATTTTCAACCCAAACTATTCAATTTTGAGTTATATTTTTGACTTTAAAGTAAATTTTCATGGCATCTACCTACAGGACGCAGGTAACTCGCTTGACTAACTATTGCTATTTTTGCAGAATTTTTAAATAAATGCGAATTCTTTGTTATCATTTTTTTAAATAATACTTGTATACGATTATAACTGGAACTCTTTAGACCAAATTGGGAGCTTTTTTGTTTTTAATTGCGGTGGAAAATGAGAACTTTAGTCTTTAGTACAAGTATCTCGTCTCATCGCTCATTGAAGTTTCCCGACGTTTCGCAGCTTCCAATCAGATATTGACCGATCTACTGCTGTAAATCCTTACTGATTTCTAAACAAGTTTGGATAAAATCCCTATAGGAAGGTTTTCATAGATAATTTCGTGATTTTTCTGTACAACTTACATGTTATTTTCTTGATAATATCCGATAAATACTTGATTGTTTAATTAAACGTTTTTCACTTAATTCACATAAAAGCACGACAATATTAATTGATGTATTTGGATATTTAAAATGTCAATCAGACACTGCATGCTTATTTGATAAACACACAGGTTAGTATTTTGTAAATTAACCGTTTATTATATATTATTTGTCATTATTTCACACCAAATCGTTAAGTACTTCTTACATTTTACGAATCTTAACACATTGTCGCGATCTAAGTAGAACTGTCGATCGTCCGGAAAATGAGAAGTTTGTTATACAGACCACACCTACATGTACCGTCATTGGTTGGAAATTTTACCATTAAGCTACAGGTGGGTCTTCGGCAACTGTTGAATCACACACACACACGGTCAATGTTATTAAAAGAAAATGAAGTCGAAGACTGTGGCCGTGTAGCCATAATGGTAGCGTTAAAATATTCCACTTTTTTTGTGTGTGTGTTTGTTTACTTTTCCATCATTACAAAGAATTTAATAATTAAAATAAAAAAAAAAGATTGTCAACCTGCCTTAACACAACCCAACGGCAATTCGTTAGTCACGAATCACGAATAAGAAGTAATCATTTCTTGTTGCTATTTGTTATAATAATAAACTTATCTAGATAATATAATTTTATTCATTGAATATAAAAACGTTTTCCTTACTGTGTTTTTCCACCAAACAACCATCATCTATCTAGAAACTATTAGTTATAAAGATGTGAAGATCAAAGGCGCCGCTACGTCGGCCAATATATGGTCATTCGGGGTGTAATAAAGGCATTAAAACAAGTGCTTCTGATACCTGTGTTGTTGCTGTCGTTGTTGTTGTTGTTGTTGCGTTTTTACTGCAGGTATTTTTATCATCATCAAAACCTGCAATAAACTGAAAGCCGGCATCATGATGATATAAACTATCAAATCTCTTGAAATCCCATAAAAATCTCTCATTTAAACAGTTAATACAAAAGAAGAAACAGTGAATATATCTATCTATACATACCTATACCTAAATACGTCCATATTCATAGAAAAAAAGAAAAAAAGAAAAAACAATAAAAGAATAGTGTTCTTCATATGTATATAGAGAAATCTTTGAAAAAATCACAAAAACAAATACTAACAACAAAAGATGTGAGCAACCGGTTTCAGTTCACCAAAAATTTTCGTGTTTAATGTGAAAAGTACACAAGACGGTTTCAAAAAAAATAAAGAGAACAAGAAATACAAAATAGAGAAGGCAATTGCATGGTCAGCTCTAGACGTAGCTATGTGATAATTGGTACGTTACACATTTTCAAACGTAACAACCACAGCACTGGTGCCATGACTAGGACTTTTACCGTAAAAATAAATTATAACAATTATTATTGACATGTTCAGTACCGGATTTACGCATAAGTTAAAGAAGCACTAGTGCAGGGCGGGCTTGCAACAATTGTATAAGGGTGCTTAAAGTTAATGGCGCCAAACTCGATTAACGTAAAAGTCGGTTGTAACGACATCTCATATAATGATAACTTGATTATAATGAAGTGACTAATTGGGTCTCCGAACAGTGCCCACCAGAGATTATATGTGCCCACTTCATTCGCTGTCATCACTCAAAAATCTGGATATAATGACACTTCCTTTCTAAACCCCGTGACATATTTTGAAAAAATCATGCCAAGAGACTCTTGAGAGGGTATCAGTGTATGCAAGAGCCGATACAGAAGGATATCTTCGGCGGATTCGCCAAAACGATGGAAAACGGCCAAACAACATGAAAAATGGCTAAAAAACGATGGAAAAGGGCCGATTTTGATTGTTGTCCCTGTAAAATTGTGGTAAAAGGCGCTAAAACCGAGATTCCGGCGATATTTCCTGACAAATCCGCTAAAAACGATGAAAAACGACCCTTTGTGATATATCTCTGTGTAAAATCACGAGAAAAGCCATTAAAACCGCAAAATCCGGCAATATTTCTTGCAAAATCCTCAAAAAAAAAACGATGGAAAACGACCAAACAACATGAAAAAATTTTAAAAAACGATGAAAAATGGCTAAAAAACGATGGAAGACGGTCGTTTTTGATAGTTTTCCCTGTAAAATTGGGGCAAAATCCATTAAAACCTTAGATTCTGGGGATATTTCTTGAGAAATCCACCAAAAAACAATGAAAAATGACCGTTTTTGATATATTTCCGTGTAAAATCCCGAGAAAAGCCACTAAAACCGCAAAATCCGGTGATATTTTTTTGTGAAATCCTACAAAAAACGGCTGAAAAAGATTTAAAAAAACGGTCGTTTAGATGGATTTCTCTGTAAAATCGCGAGAAAAGGCACTAAAATCAAGAAATTACCTGCACTGAGACGCCGATCTACCTGGAGTCCACCCTGCCTCAGTGCCTCAATGTCTTTTTTAGAAATTGATGAATTGCCAGTAGAATTTTATCTGGGTGATCCATATGCGTGCCCCGTTCTGCGAGGGGCCTCACCAATCTTAAATCCGGCCCTGGACACATTGATGAATCAATAACGTATGCGAGTATTGTTGGAGAATTTTCAAAATATCAAGGATCTACGTTTCATTTCTATGAATTTTTGCCCAACACACAAAAAAAAACAAGAAAATAAAATCGAATTATAATTTTTCACTAAATAGATGACGTCAACACCAAAATAAATTGAATATTATGAATAAAAACAATATTTACACAAATATTTTGTAATTCTAAACATTATTAATCCTTTCAAGGTACAAATAAAATTTGGATGTTTTTCTCTGTTAAATGTTAAAAGACCATTTTTTCGGTGACACGACATTACGCAAGGACCCACAAAAAAAGAACCGATTTTCTTTAAATATTTGCACTTATGCAAAATTCGACTCAGGTATACCTACCTGCAGCAACCCTTTATCGACCAGTATTTCACATCATCTACCTGTCGTGGTTTTGGGTGGTCCTCAGAACGGAAGACGCCCGATAACAGCTATAGATGAAAAAAAAAGCGGGAAGGGACAAAGAAATGGAATAAAAACCCTTAATTCTTCAATTTAAATAAAATTCAACTGTATTCCATAGTTTACACAAGATCTATATGTAATAATTGTATTAGAAACGAATAAGTTTAGATACGTATAAGCCAATAATACATAAAATGCGATTATTTTCCTTTCTTACTCGCCCAAAATGGATCCAAACTATTTAAGGGATCATCATTTGTCGATTTGATATCATCTTCATTTTCACCACCACTACCGATAATCTGTTGCTGCTGCTGTTGTTGATTTGTTGATGGAATTTTTTTCGGTCGGCCTTCAACTAATCATCATTACAAATTATTAAATATTGTGTTTTTTTTTTGTTTCAATGTAAATTTACCTTTAGTTATTGTTTGCTTCATAAATAATAAGAATGTTTCAAATGCAAATTTTAAATGTTCACGATCTCGTAAAATGTTCTTCCTTAATGATGTTAATTTTGTTGTTAATAGAACTAGATCAGGTATTGAATTTGGTTGATTGACAACATTCATAATTGCATTAATTAAAACACATAATAAACCACTGCGACCAATACCGGAATGACAATGTACAACAATTGGATGTGCAAGATTGCGTTGTTGTTGATATAAATTGATGGTTTCAAGTGTTAAATTCAAGAAACTTTCAGGAGTTGTCGGGAATAAACTAAAATAGATAATTTTCATTCATTGTTAGATTATTTGTATACTGCGTATCCCATTCAGTAGCACAACTAGTGATATGTATATAGTCTGGATGCGGTCAAGGATAATTCATACGCAGCGGACTGGGTGGCAAGCGGTGCTGGCTTTATATTGTTTCCAAATGGATTTCAGATGACCGTGACACCGCTGCTCTCTGCGTGTGATTCACCATAGGGCGGCCGGGCAGCGGGGCTTTGTAAGGTGGGCAAAAAGGACAATTGCCCAGGGCCCCATAGAAGGCAAAAATATAGAATTTTCCTTGGTGTTTTTTTTTTCAGATCAAGCGATTCTGAAACAATCAGAATCAACCCAAATCTGACTGGAGAAGATTCGGACAAGTCTATCAAAATATGCGCAAGTTTGCTTTTTCTTACAGCGGACGGACAATACCTATTACTTATTCACACTGCATCAATCCAAATCAATCTAGTTCAGTCCATTCCAATCTTGATTCAAACAGACGATAATTTCATCAGTCTGATTCCTGAATCAATAGTAAAATGAAATGCAATGCTTGAAAAACTAATACTTTTAGATCTGATTACATGAATCTTACTCATTCAGATTCGCTTGGTCTTAAAGTGGCCCAGCGCCTGAATCAAGTTTATCTTGCCCAAAGTCCCCGAGATCTATGCTTGGCGGTCATCAGGAGACACAGAAAAAATCTAATATGACCCGACATGGTCTGCGCCCAGTTCTCTATGCATGAATTTTCCTTAACCAATTCTATCTCTGTCGATAGAATTAATGGGACACTTGGTGGATTCGCGAATAGAAAATATACAAACCTTCCAGGCCATGCGGTGAATTGTAAATGCATAACCGTACGACTATCACGTTTTTCTGGTAAATAAATTGATAGAATCCGCTCAATCCAATATGGTTTTATAGTTTCTTTCATCAAAGATATTACCATATTACCAATCGTTAAATCTTGATTTTTAGCAATTGGCCAATATTTTTCACTAGCAATTTCATTATCATTCAATAAACATACAATTAATTCAACTTGTTGTTCATATATCATTGTCCAAAAATCAGCAATTGTTGATGATAATGGTGATTGTGTTACAATAAAATCTGGAGCAAACTTTGAAACATCCTACAAATTTTCAATTATCAATAGAAATTATAGGGAAAATTTTCAAAAATAAAAATGAAAAATTACTCGAATATGAGAGGCGTTCATATAATCATCTTTGGAATTCTTCAATTCAACTCTTGTATAATCATATGGTAATATATCCGGGAAACGATTTTTCATTGGATAACAACGTGCCACTGATATAACACGTTTCTGTCCATCACTATCTTGTTTCTCTTGGATTTCTTTCCATTTTAAATCGAGATTTGTTGGACCACTTAATGTTTTATTATACAATACATCAACAAATTTCTCAAATTTCTCCAATTCTTGTACAAATAAACGTTTAACATCATCATTATCGAATTGACGAAATTCACTGATTTTCGGTGATAATATTCGTACAGGATTTTCTTCAGGTAATTCCAATTTTTTCTCAACTTTTTGTTGTTGTTGTGTTTCAGTTTTAGTTTCAATCGGTTTATTATCACTATTAGTTTCTGGTTTCTTTAACGGTTTCTGTTGTGGTATTAAAGGTGCTTGATTTACAGTAAAATCTAGACCAGTTAGAAGATCCAAATTTGATTCCTTTGTTGTTTTAGGAATTACTGCCGTTGGTGTTGTTGTTGTTGGGGGTACAACAGGATTTTGAATCGATGATGGTACTGAACTAACTGGTGTTGGTGTTGTATAATTATAAACATTACCAGCATATTGTTGTTGTGGTTGTTGTTGGGATAAATTAATATACGACTGTTGATTGGTTGTACCATAATAGTTCCCATATGTATCATAATTATAATTTTGTAAATATTGTTGCGTATCATTTGGTGGTATTGTTTCATATCCTTGTAGATAACCAGTTGAATTTGAACTTGTCATTTGTGCAATCGGTGATGAATATGTTGAATTATATTGATTTGTTACTGATGTTGAATATTCCGGTGTTACATAATTAACTCCAGAATATTGTTGTGATGTATTCATATTTTGATGATTATACGCAACTGTTGTCGGTTGTTGATTTGTTTGATAATTACTAACATAATTCGGATATTGATTTGAATAATAATAATTTGTTGTATAATTTGGATCGGTAATTGTACCACTATTAGATGAAGAAATTTGTGCTGCACTAGATATCGTTTGATAAGTATTTGTTGTATTTGTATTATCATTTGATAATGTCGTATTTGTTGCAGTATTTGCACCAACACCACCACCACCACTAATTGTTGTTGAATAATTATAATTAGAATACTCAGTTGGATAATACTGTGGATAATAATTAGCCGGATAATCATCAATTTTTGTTGTTATTGTTCTTAATGCAGCCATACGATCCGATAGATTCTGATCAACATTCGGTTGTTCATAATTATAACTCCTATTGATCTCATATTGTGAATATTGTGGATATTGGTAATTCATTTGACTTGTTACAGGATAATTAATTGGTGTTTCACCAATTTTCGGTACATTATCATTTAGATTGACCTCAGAACCGACTGGATTCGGACGTACAGCTGGTGGCCACGTTTCTGGTACAACATTTGGTTGTGGTTGTTGTTGTGGTGGTTGTACATAATATTGGGGTACATTGGTTGTTTCAACATATGGTCGACTCGATACTGTTGTTTTCTTACGAGTATCAAGATAATCCTTCAATTTTGGTGTTGTACTCGACGATGATGATGATGTTGCAACAACAGGATTTATATCATCCCTAGAATTCTTGCCCAACATTTCGTCACGCTCCTCTTGTTGCACTTTACAAGCACTTTTAACTCTCTGCAACAATTTCGAAACATTCGTTTCTAATTTATTATAAAACTCAATACCTTTATTCGCCTTTGATAACAGATCATCATATGTATCGTAGGATGTAATCAATGCACTAACTGTTGAATTTCTTTTACTAACAGTCTCTTGTAGATAACGACGTGTCGATGCCGACCGTGCATATGCATCAATAAATGCTTTCAAGATATTCTCTTGTGCAACTGCATTCTGTTCAATTAAACTAGCTAATTGTTGATGTTTTTGTAATTCTTGTTGAAATAATTGATCTAATGGTTGATCATTTGAACGTGTAACTAAAACATTTGTTATATCATCTTGATGGACAGATTCACGAAACTGGGACCATAACATAGCTCGTTGATTCCGCATCTCATCAACTTTACCAATTAAATTATCAATTTCTTTAATACAATTCTCATCAATATTAACATTTGGAAATTCAATTGCCGGTATTTGTTGTTTTAATTGTTGTAATGGTTGTGAGAGAATTTTCAAATTAGCAACATGTGTTGTCATTGCTTTATGTAATGTTTGATTTGAATCATTTGCTTTATTGTGTGCTTCACGATATTTAGATGCTTCACGTGATAAATCGGTTGTTATAATACTAGGTGGTCGTTTACCAATTATCTCTTGATATTCTTTCTCAGTTTGTTCTTCTTCTTTTAATAATTCTTGTATTTCATTTAGCATTGATTCCACTTCATGATAACTATTCGATAATTTACCCATCAAAGCTATCAAATCTTGTACTGCAGTTGGTTTAGCTGATAATGCCGCTGCACGATCAATTAATTCCTGTGATAAACCAGTTGCTTGTCGCATTTGATTAAATATATCTAATTGCATTGATGACATAAATTCAGCTAATGCTTGATCTTTACTTTCAATCAATTCACCAATTTGTCGTAACATTTGTGCTTTTTTCTCACTATATAATGATGATGCTTCATGTGCTTCCATTGGTACTAAACGTGCAAATATATCCGGACCGGATACTTCAATATCATTAACATTAAACGGGATGCCTTTAACTAATGATGCACCTTTAACTTCTTGTAATGCATGTTTTTCAGGTACTTCTTCATGATAGATAAATTCATTCTCATTTTTAGCTGCTTTACGTTTACCTTCAACAACATCCGATGTAAAAGCTATAGCTTCACCGATTTCCTACAATTTGAAAATTATTACAATAAAAAAAATCAATAAAATTATAACAAATATACTTTTTGTTGTTTTAAACTTGATGCTAATTTTCTAGCTTCCTCCAATTGTTCACAAGCTGCTTGATAAAAAGCAACACGTTCACCCATTTTTTGTTGTTCTTCAGCTTGTTGCCCTTGAAACAATAATGCTATACATTTATGATAAGAGACTTTAAATGATAAATATTTCATCCATTCTTTATATGTACGACTTCCTATAATATCACTGAAATTGCTATCATCACCACCTGATTGTAGCAAATTTAACGAACGTCTATAGTAATCAGCAACTTGTACAGCAACTTTAGCTACAAAATAATCAAATTATAGATAATAATAATAATGATAATAATAAGAAACGAACCTATTATTGTAGCTTTGCGATTGTCCAACATGCTTTTCTCTAAAATACATTCTTGTGCTTGAGCCAAACAGACTTGTTGCATAAAATGCACAACTTCCACCGATGATGTATATGTTACCATTTGATAATAATTCTCTTTAACAGTTTGGAATGCCCAAGCGGCACATTGAAAGTGTGTACAGGCCATTTTCATACCTTCCGGTGTTGTCCGAGCATCAGATGCACCCAATTGTGAATGTAAAGCTCCAATATTATATAGAATGCACATCAATTCGTAATTAATATCAGGCACCTTGTAAGGCATATTCGAATAGCTATCTTTCCTATAACAAGTAAAAGAAAAAACATACAATCTCTGTAATCAATTTTTCTTGATTTAATTGAATGTACCAAGCAAAATAAACGGCAGCAGATTGTGATTCACCCATTGGAAATCGTGATTTAAGGAAATGCAATTGGCAATAATACATTTTTAATAGTTGACATCCTGATACATCAGTACTGGGCCGTACAGCCGCCCCTCGTAAACTTTCCAATTTATCAATTTCCGTATTATAGGATTCAGGATCTTCATTATAAAAACTTGCAATATACTAGAAAGAAAACAACACGAACTTGTTAATAGAATTCCGTTTTACCGGATAGTTATTAAGAAATACTTGTTTCAATTGAGGTCCAAATGAGACGGTTTCAGTACTTGTTTTTAAATCAAAACTAATCATCGGTAATCTTGGCACAGCCTCCATTTTCACTAGAAATTCTTGTTTTTTTGATGAAATTTAGCAATTATTTGATGGAAAAATCGATAAAAACTAATGAATTTGTCAATGGAAATTCCGCCGAATTTCAAACTATAAAAATTGTAAAATTATGGGTAATTCTTGTTGATTTAATTGATAAGAAGATTTTATCAATTTTACCTGAACGGTTAAATAATGTTCTGAAAGACAAAAAATTTAGAAAAACAGTAAAAACAACATTTTTTTCCATTTAGCTGTTATCACTTGTCAGTTTGACGTATGATTCATAACCAAAATGACGTTTCTAGATCTTTACTAAATACAGGACATGATCCTCAAAAATCAATTTTAATAAAACTGAACAAATAAAAACAATAATTGACCCCATTTCGTTTATAATATCGTTCTATACGTGCAAATTGTGTGAATTATAGAAATTTGTTGATTATTTGCGAAGAAATTGAAATTCTTCCGTTAGTCTAAATATCAAAATCTGTCCCCAGACTGAGGTTATGGCGGGAATTTCAAATTGTCAATTGAACAACGTTTCCATTAAACTTTAACTTGTTTATCAGTGATAATAGATCAAAATTTGAGTTTTCGCAATCAAATTCCACACGTTAACAGTGATTTTCTTATGATTAGTTCTTAGACAATAAATTGTAATTATTTTTAGGTTATGTTTGGTTTGTTGTGGTTATGGGATTGAATTTCCGTCAATTCATTGAAATAATTAATTATTAACAAATTATTGATGTCTAATGGTCGTTTAATTCCTGTGCTATCAACATTTTATCAAAATTTTCGTAATAAATTCATTAATTCAAATCATTTAATTCAACAGTGTAAGATGAGTGCATCTGCAACATCACCACCAGCAACATATCAAGAAATTCAAAATGTTAAAAACAATAAAAATGTCTTATTAATTGATGTAAGAGAAACTAAAGAACTAACAAATACTGGACAAATACCAGGCAGTATTAATATACCATTGGGTGAATTAGAGGCAGCATTGAAAAATCTATCATCTGATGAATTTCAAAAGAAATACAAACATGGAAAACCATCACTGGATTTTCCATTGATATTCTCGTGTTTAAGTGGTAGACGTGCAGCTCAAGGTGTGGAAATTGCTAAAAAATTGGGCTACAAAGATACTAGAACGTATCCAGGTAGTTGGAAGGAATGGGCCGAAAAAAATGGACTTCCCGCCTAAAACCTGCACAGAATTTACTCTTGTTTGTTAGAAAATGATAGCATTGGATGAATCTAATAAAAATTTTAGAGTATATTTGCATGTTTTTGTTTCTCCTTAAATGAATTCTGGTAAGATATTTGGCGGGAAGTATTGATTGAGTGAATATATCCGGTGTCCCAGTGAAATATGGGCGCGTTCAGTGATACTCAGCTCCTCAGAGCGATGATAGTTCAACACGATGAACTCAATTTGCTAACTTACAGTTTGTAAATGAGTGAAAAAACCGATACAAAAGTGTACCTATGTACAATAGAGTCTCGATTATCCGACATAAACGCAACTGACGGTTGGATAATACAGAAAATAGCCAGGGCAGGTTAATTTCTATATACATTGATTTTCAATAGAAGTCAAGTCAAAATCTGAGATTCTCTAAAACCGCAATACCACCAAAAATGCAAAAATGGAAGGGAACATTGGTCAGGAGCTATTTCATCTTTTGGAGGCTCTCTACGATGTTG
This sequence comes from Iselma pallidipennis, assembly GCA_037464855.1. Lineage (NCBI taxonomy): Eukaryota > Metazoa > Arthropoda > Insecta > Coleoptera > Meloidae > Iselma > Iselma pallidipennis. The sequence continues at coordinate 215,521 of JAZBHA010000004.1, forward strand.
GCGCCCCAAGTGCGCGGCTTCTGCGGCTCTGCGGTGATCCGCTACTGCTACAACTGATTTTTTTTCCTATTCATTTTAAGCCTTCTTCCGTCCATCTTTATCCAGCATATTTCTTTAGATCGTCTGCTCACCTCATTTGGGGTCTTCCTCTTCCTCTTTTGTGATCCCGCGATTGTTTTTATAATAGATTCGAAAGCGTGGCTTGTACGGCTTTCGTCAATCAGAATTCAAAATATTTCCGAATTGGGAATCCACTATGAAACCATAGCTTTAGAAACTTCGTACTAATTCGTACGATACATAAAAGAAACAGATCTCACCGGACAGCCCCCTAAGTGATGTGGGAATCAAGACGGTCTCCGATAGTAACCGTCTGGTTGCCGCTCAACACCTCATGTGGAAATTAGCCCTAATAGGTTTGGTGGCTTGAGCCGACCCTACAGAATCTCTCAAGTGTAGAACTTGGATCAGTTACTCGTCTTCTAGGCCAGCCCCGGGTGTATTGACTTTAGAATAGAAGAACTAAAGCATTAAGAGCACAGAAATTGATATTGGAACACTGCTGGGAACTGACACTATTAACTGGGGGAGGGAGACACATTTATGGGCTCTGAGGTATATCATCCGTTCGAGAAAAAACTCATTAACCATTAAAGAGAATTTTCCTTTCTCCTTTTCTTTTCTTCGTCTTCTTGTAAATGAAAAAAGTTTATTTCTTAACAGTACCATCATAAAATATTGATATAGTCCTCGACATGAAAGAATCATGTCGTGTTTGATCGCAACAACAATTTCAATTGATGTCGGGCGGGCGCGCATGGCGCGCCAAAAAACCTTCCCATATCATATTGTATACGTTTGCTATATGTGTTCATATTCAAAATACCATTCACTAGTATTTCCATTGAAAAGTTTTACCATACGATAAATATTTCCATATCTTATCTGGTACTTCCTTTAACTTAAAAGTTGAATTGTTTTCGAAAATTGTACCAACAGAACGAAGCCAAGAAAAGGTGCAAATTGTACAAGATTTTCAATGATGCTTTAAGGTCAGTATGATATTTCCATACTAATTTTTTTCTTTATGATAATAGTGATTAGTGTAATTAGTATTTACAATGTGAATCTTAAGGTTGCATCGATATATTTCGATTCCTGATCACCTTGATACAATAAAAAACGACATAAACTTGTCGTGTTATGTGTTATTAAACCAAAAATTATCATATTTGATAATATAATTTAACTAATTAAGTCCCTTAGTAATATCAGTAGAAATCTCCCACAGGGATTTATTGTGTTAGATAAATTAACTAACCATTATCAAGCGCGCTGTTATCATGTAGGTACATAATAACATCTCTTGTTTTATATTCGGGACAAGATAGCGTTATGTAAATTTTCGTCAACAATCTAAATAAGGGTTAATAAAACTGTATACATTTAAATTATATAGAACACCTGCTATGGAATTTTATTGTAAACGAACGGAGATCCTTCTATAAATAGATTATTTCTGTTTATTGATCCTGAAAATTTTAAGGACCATGATTAATAATAACAATAATAATAATAATAATAATAACAGAAATTGTTGATAAAGATAATATAGATGAATTGAATTTGAATTCCTTCAATTTATTGATTTTAGAATACCATAAAGTTATATCATATTTGGTGTGTTTATTGTGGAGGATGGAGGACAATCAAGTTTTCGATCCTTGAAAGGATTCAATAATAATTTATGTCTATTAATAAAACAATTGAATTTCAGTCACTTATATCATTATTGTTATCAATATGTTGTCTGAATAATAATAATAATGTTGGACGTGACTGTTTTATTTTATTATTATTAGGTATTGAAATTTATTTATTTTTGGTAATAATTTCACTTTCTAAAATTGAAGTGAAAACATATTAAAACCCAATAAAAACGTTAATTACTGTTTATTATGTTAATGTTATCAAAATAATTAACAAAAAAAAAACAAAAACAGTTAAACAATTAAAACAAATTAAGACAAGAATTTCCAATTTAATATACAATTGTTAGCGATATTTTTCTTGAAAATGAAGGGAAACGTCTAATAATAACTTCGAAGGTTATATTGATGAAATTCGTATTTATATTAAAAAAAATTCTTCGTAATTTAAAGAATTCTCTTATAACGAAAAATTCCTTAATATATTATTGTTCTATTAGATTTTAAATTGTTTACAATAAAAATAATGACGCAAATCAATGTAGCGATGATGGCAATCAAACATGTTAAGGTCAGAAGACTAACCTGTGGCCACGACAATGATGATGTTGTTGATGATGGTGATGATGGTGATGATGGTTCGTTATCAGTTGCCATCGCTAGATCATTGGGTAATACTTGAAATTGAAATTCAGATTCCAGTTTGGTTACAGTTGAATTCTGGTCGAAAATTGTTGAATTTTCAGAGAAACGTTTCGATCTAGTACGGAAATCATCACAGGACCTACTCTAGAAATTGTCAAAATACATAAAAAAGAACAGTAAAATCAATAAAATATTGAATTTGTAGAGTTTCTCTTGGGTCATTCAATCAACAGTGACGTACCCAGGTACCGAATACAACATAAATTGGATTTGCATATTTCTAATTAGAAAAGGAAAATGTTGAAAAGGTGAAAAACCCCCCGTAGTTACGCCACCGAAAATTGACTATTTAGTACCAGAATGCTAATTTAAGTCAATTTATTATCGAAAGAGTTCTATGTTTAACTAAATTGTTTGGAATTAATGAATGAATGATCGTAATCTCCAATGTAAATGAGATGGTGTTACAGCTGCTTCATTGTAATACGAATAAATTGATACACGTGGAAGTACTTGCATTGTTATATTATCATTATTATTATTTTTTACTGAAAAAAAAGCGTGGAATAATTTCATAATCTTTAGACATAAAATTGAGGTATTATTTACATTTTAAAACAATATAATTTAAATTCTATGATAATAGTTGTCTGAATTTAAAATGTTTTGAATTACACGAAAACCCAAAAAAAATTTGCAGTAATTACAATGCATTGCAATCGAATTGTTATCTAAATTGTTATCTAAACAGGGTCATGTTGCAATAAAAGTAAATAGTAAAATAGTAGTTAAAAATTACCGTATTAATTAAATTGTAATTTAGATAGGTCGTGTGACTAGGCTATTATCTTATGCACTAATTGTTTTAAGGAAAATTCCTCCGAAAAATGTTTCCAGTAAACAAATGCAATTGAGCAGGTAAACAAAGAGATAATGTTCTAAATAATAGATTTTCTATTAACAAATAGCTTATTTGGAAGATCTGAATTAGTGATATTCCAATAATCACCAGTTTACTAACACGTCTTTACAATTATCAGGCTCTGTGCTGGAAAATTTGAATTTTACAGTCAATTGGGTGTTCCTACGGCTTCGTCCGCGTAGAATTCAGGATAGTAAAGCCTCAATTTTTTGACAACACAACCTACAGAAGAACAGACAACCGTCTTGACCCTTATCTACTATGAAAGAGCATACAACTCAGAAACCTATATTTTGGCTTCTACTAAACTGATTCAGATGATACAAAGTTCAGATTACTTCTGGAAGTCTCTACTTTACAACTGCCAAGTTTTCTTGAAAACGAGTTAATCGTTTCGACGCCGACTTTTCTCAAACGAACAAACAAATACACAGACAGACAGACAGTTAGTCAAAACTTCTCAAAAATGTAGAATTCGCCTTGGAAATACTTGGGATTGAATATTCCATCTAACTATTACGTCAAAAAATCGATTATACAGACAGACACTATATTTTTCTGATATTAGCATAAATTAAGAAAAAAAAACAATAATAATAATTCAACTACAAGATAATTAGTATAAAGGTACCTATACGAATAAAAAATAAATGAGGATCGCTGGCTCCTTCTGTTTCCAGTTTGAATTATAAATTGTGGGTTTCTAATTTTAAAATAAGGAAATTTTTCTAGATTTTTAAACAATAACGCTTATAAAATATTTGACTGTTCTTGTTCTCAAAAATGAGAATTCGAAATTAATTGAATTTTGGAACATTTAACGACAATATCAAATTTTGCAACAGTAAATAGCATAAATTGACTTCTACAATTCAATAATTGAATAACGGAAGGTGTTACATGGTCATCTTGCAATACAAGTGAATGATCAAATGAAAATAAGGATTGCAATATTAGTTAAATTGTTATTTAGCTGTGCCGTGTGACTAGGGTATAATCCACTTTAAAAATTCCGTTCTTGTGCAACATTTTTCAACCAGACATGAATTCTTATCTAATTGTGAGTAAATATATCAAAATGGTAGACACCTGATTTAGGTTTTCTGTCTTTAAGCTACAAATCAAGTTTTTTAAAAATAACAACGTATATATAATTTAGTATTTTCATATTATACCATCAAATTATAAATTTTACAGGTATTTTATTTAATAACAAACTATAAATTGTTCGACTGAATATCCTTTCATAAAATTTAAAAATTGAGAAAGAAAATACCAGGAAAAAACCGAAAATTTTTTTAAGCGTTTCCAAAAATGTTTCTTGTTGCCTTCCTACGCTTACAGTTTAGAGGAGCACTACTGTAGGCCGGTGTTGCTTTTGCGCTACATTTATGCATACAGTAGAACTCGATTATAACGATCGCGCGTATAACGAATGCAGGGCTAACAAACTTACATAAAAGTTTAAACTGTCGGTTGTTTAGTACAATTTTTTCACGCTTATTACGAAGCGACTTCACGGATATAACGAACGAAAATCTCCAGAGGTAAGTCCAAAAATCAACGAATGAGACAAAATCAGTACAATTTTGAATTTTTTGAGTTCTATTCTAGAATAGCACGTTTTATAACGAACAAGTTGTTAGGGTCCCGTGGAATTCGTTATAATCGAATTGTACTGTAGATAGGCGAAACTGTTGCAATACGGACTACATATTATAGTATGGATACGGACAATGGACTCTTGTAGAAGGGTTTTATTTCACCCTCTCTACAAAAGACAAATAATGGAAGTGATTTCCGATACCACATCAATGTTCATGCGATTCAATGAACTTAACAATAAAACCAGACAGCAATAAACTACCAGTCTTGAAAAATGCAAAACAGCATGAAAATGACAAATTTTCCTCAAAAACTTTGATAGATTTTTATGAGAGAATAAATTTACCAAAAATTAAATTTATTATTATTGTTGAATAAAGTCGCACAACCCCTGGATTGGAAAACTCCCTAACGCTGCCCGAATTATAGAGGTCTTACTGTATTAGGAAAAATCAGTCCTAAATTTTTGGCCAAGTCAACCCATTAGATCATAATGCTCCTTTTTCGAACAAAGATCTGAGATTAATAAAATTAAAAATTCCATTCTTGATGGGTTTTTAATCTGTTTTCAGCACGATATTTTTGTTTTATTGTTAGTTTGACTATTTTTTTTTATTTCTTGGGATGTAAAAATACAAATTCATTAAATTTTATTAAAAAAAAAATTCTCAGAAACGCTAAAAGAAGACAAGAAAAAACTAGTATCATGATAAAAACGCTGTTAAATACGTCCTTGATTTATCAAATTGAATCCTCATAGAACTCATTGAGTTACTATTGTTATTGCAGAACGACAATTGCAACAGACATGAAACCACTTAGCAAATTTGATATCATTAATAACGTTTTTCAAGACTATCTTGTGGAATAATTGAGCGAAAAAAAGGTAAAAGACCGCGCTAATCGCAGTAGTTCCTTTTTTTTGATAATTATGTAAACATTTTTTCTTGACGTATCATTATCTTAATTAATGCTAAATAAAATAAAATAGAATTTTGTTTAAAATAATAATAATGTACCTGATAACAGTCTCGAGCTCGTAAACATCCCAGCATTCGAACTGATAATAACAAATTATCAGACGGTGCAGCTCCTTGGAACAGAAATGCCCTAAATGGTAATTGAACAATTAAAGGACTTATCTGTTGTGGTTGTTGTGGACAGATTGATTTCATTTGTGGTATTCGACAACCATCATCATCAACTAAGAGAGCAGATCGTTGAGATGTTGGACTACGTATTGCCACTGACCCTAGTCGGCACTGTTTCCATCCTAGATATGTTTTTTCTCGTTTTTGTATCTTTATAAACAATTTTTTTGACAGTCCTTACCGTCATTATCACGTACTGCTGCACGTAGCATTAATTCATCTCCTAGACGAACAGCACTGCCTTGTTGAAGGGGTTGATCGAAGATCTCACTACCAGGACTTCGTCTCAAAATTGCAATTTGTGTCTCGAATCGTCTCTGATTACCACCAGAAGCTATCGCTACAGTTCTTGAACTCGACCGGCCTTGTCTTCGTTTACAACAATATTGGAATAATGATTGAAATAATTTCGGAAAATGATTAAACTTACTCTGCTAGTGCATTAAGACGGAGATGTTTCGTATGAGCTACAATAGTTTCCTGTGGGATACACTGTAACGTCACCAAAGGATCATCAGCTAGTCGTAATCCTGTAATTGCTGCCATACGAACAGTTAAACACATTCTTGCACCACAATTTCGAACACCACAATCATTCATCCTTTGTCCTTCAAAATCAATCCTGAATATATCCGAGCCAGTTATTAAGCAATCATTCGGTGCCGATTCAATGACTGGAAATACTCTTGTTGTTGTACCAGAACGGAATGTTGTCCGAAAATATCCAGCCCCATCTCTTGCATCCAAACACGACATATTCAAAACTCTAACTTGATTCTGGCGATTTGTAGCAATCGGTGGTAAATACTGATTTGATGGTGGTGGCCCAGGTATTACAATCGAATCATCAAATGGTGGTAGAATTTCATCGTTGATCGGTGGTGTACCAATAGGTGGATAAATTGGAGCTGGTGGTAAATACGTTGGAACAATCTGGAAATATATTTCGGGTTGTTTTTTTCACGCTTTTCTTTGTTTCGATCTGGTTAGCTTGCCTGTGGGATTTCATCTTGTATGGGCGGTTGCGGTGGCGGTAAATACACTGGCGTTGGGGGTGGTGTCGGTTCATCGAACTGAATAGGCGGTTGGGGTTGTGGATAAATATAACCATCCGGCAGTCCTTGGAGACATTGAAGCGAAACAATAAGGACGAACCAGTAACACTTAAACATTGTTTTATAGGATCGTTGTCATTGTTGTTCTTGTATTTCAAAGACGATTATGTGTAGAAATGAATAGAGTTGTGGGTTATATTTATAAGGAACGGTATTTAGGGAAATCGTGACTTACGGTTTCTGGAGTAGTTGTTTTGATATGTTGTTTTTATGGACGTGCATAATGGGTTTTATTGATTTGTGATGTCCGATTGATACAATTGACAATTTTTAAAAAACTTGTTTAATATGTTTACGTGAAATGATAAATGGGAACAGTTAGTGAAATCACTAGTTTTAAATCACTAACCCAATTCCGGTCAACGGAAGCTTTCAGAAATTAATAAATCTTGACTTAGACCAAATTCTTTGAACTAAAATTTCTTTTACACCTGGAAAACTAGAACCATTAAATATCTCAATATTAATCATTCATTTCGAATTATTTTTATTTTTGACTTAAGACTTTCATAAATAATTCCTATACTTTTTACAGTTTATTGACTGTTGGCTTTAATTTTTTTATTTTAATTTCAGTGACTGATGCATGGGCACCGCCGATCGGCCCGCGGAGCTCGGGTCACGCACCCGTCCACCGCCCCCATTCACCCGTCCTCGCAAGTTCAGTTTCCCAGCTGCCCTATCAATCTCTACAGACCCTTCAGGCGGTTTACCGCCTGCAGCTACTGGCCGACGTCGTTTCAGCAATGTTGGCGACGCCGTCACCCGCAAACTCTCCACAACAATCGGCTGGCGCCGACCTCCTGAAGAAGTCGTAGCCGTTGGCAAAGTCCTTTGTACATTATACATCCGGACACGTTTGAAACGTTCCGGTTTATTTAATCGTAAATTGGGTTTGGTGCGTGTCCGGAGTGCCGTCAATGCAATGCCAGGTGCTGGCAGTATAACTGTACGAGATGTTTTCCCTGGATTATCATGTGCCTGTACAGAATTGGAACGGGCATATCCACGTCTATATTGTAATATTGTTCGACAGACTGGTGTGGCTCCGGAAACACAACTTGGCGGTCTATTGGCAGCTATTGGCCATCAGTTATTCCGAACGGATCTTTGTTGGGGGAAAGTTATAGCTGTTTTTTGTGTAGCTGGTGGATTGGCCGTGGATTGTGTCCGTCAAGGGCAACCGGATCAACTGCACGATTTAATTGATGGGATGACAGAATTACTAGAGGATCGACTGGCTCTTTGGGTCGCCGCTAATGGAGGATGGGTAACATATCAAACTACTTGTCACTAGAATAACGGTTGATTTTTTTTTTAAAAGACACAATGATCTAGTTTTTCTTTAATTAGTTTCACACCAAAAAAAACCTACATTATTTGTACTTGAATAGTTTATTTAAGAAAAAATAATATTAATAATCTTAATTCCAGTTTTCTTTTATTGTGTTTCAGGCCGGACTCAGCAACCACTGTCGTCCTGAAGATCAAGACATTTCGTTTATTGAATATCTTGAGATTTTTGTACTGGTCGTAACGATACTGTTAGCAGCTTATATAATTGTTAGATTCTTTATAAAAGTCAGTATGTTGTAACAGTGCAAAAATCAAACTTTTTTACTTATATTAAGTAATTCTCGTGTCACTTATTATTTAAATTATTATAAAATATATTGATAAATTGTATGCAGTTTTGTAATAAAATTACCAATGTCAATATAAATAATTTTCTTGTCAGTATGTTTTCTACAAACTGAAAATTTACAATAAACTGCATTGGAAACAATCAAGTAATGCTAAAGGAAAAATAACAAGACAGTGGGCCACTTACTCACAATGAGTTCTTTCTCACGAAAATCAACATTTAAAACTGGAATCACTTTAAATTTACCATCACTAACACAAATCTCACATTATTTTAATGAGTCAATGCATGATTGATGCTTTGTGTCATAATCGGATATGACACCATCGGTTGTGTTCCATTTGACATAGCGATAGCCTGTGATGTATTTATAGCATTTATTTGTCCATTTCTATGCATCTCCATTTGTTGATTAGAAGCTAAATTCTGTTGAGCCAATAATTGTTGATTAGTTCCAGCTATAGTCAATTGTTGTGGAACACTAGTTACAGTTAGATGTTGTGTTGTATTACCCATAGCTAATTGTTGAGCTTGTGATGTTAATTGTTGTGTAGCTAATTGCTGGGCTTGAGATGTTAATTGTTGATTAGCCAATTGTTGAGCTTGTGATGTCAACTGTTGATTAGCTAATTGTTGAGCTTGAGCTTGATTCAATTGTTGATGTGTCTGTTGAGTATTTGCCAATGTTAATTGTTGTGGTTGAGATGTTAATTGTTGTTGAGTATTGGCTAGAGCTAATTGTTGTGTTGTTGTTGCTGCCAATGCCAATTGTTGAGCTTGTGTTGATGTTAATTGTGGTTGTGGTTGGGCTAAATTTGTTGCTAAACTTTGTTGAGCTATTGCTAATTGAGCTTGTGAACTATTGGCTATTGCAAGTTGTGTTGATGGATTTGTTGTTACCAATATCTGTTGACTAGGTGCTAGAATTTGGGCAGGTTGTGCCATACTAACAGCTGGACAACCAGCTATTGAAACTGATACTGGATTACATGTTGATACTGTTGCTAATGATACTGGAACTGTTGCTACACTTGCTGTTACTGTCCGTATCACTTGTGGACTATTTGTATTTGTTATACTAACAGCTGGCATATTGACAGTTTCATTACGTTTACTTGAAACACGTAAATTGGCATTTTGATCTAATAAAAACTCATTTGTTGCGGTAAGATCGGACACTAGACGCTTCAACTGGGCGATTTCT
>JAZBHA010000004.1:225632-334463 GCA_037464855.1 Iselma pallidipennis
CCTACTTAACATTGGCGGTGGAGGATTTCCTGCGAAATATCCTTTAAATACTGGACGATTTCTCGATGGATCTACATATATATCATTATTTGGTAGAATTTCTTGCTCAGGATTCGGCGGTATAAACCGGCGTTTCGGTAAAGGCATACCACAATCTTCATAATCATCAAAATTAGGGTTGTTTCTCCTATGCATACCTAAACATAGACAAAAATTATAACAAAATACTAATTATTTGAAATACAGAAAAATTACCATTGGGTGGATTTAATGGAGCAAATTGAGGCTCTGTTACCGAATTATTTATACCAATTCCATTTTTACTATTAGAATTATTTCGAATTAATTCCATAATTTCCGCCTCCTCTTCTTCCTTGGTTAAATGACGATATTTACAATACGACCTCCTATTATTAAAAAATCATGATTTCAACAAAAAAACCAATAATAAAATATGAAAATTAACCTGCACAGCCCTTTACGAAACTGATTGCATATCGGCAATAGCCCTGGTAATTGATTCTTTCTGGTAGCTTCAGCTAATATATGATTCGACATAACGCCTGTATTTTTATATTCAATTTCTTCTTCAGCCGTACAATGAATAAATCTAAAATTAAATCAATTTACAAAACAAAATATAGGCGTATTGTTTTCTACTTACTTGCAATTCTGTCTGGGACATACTGTATTTTGAAAATCATGACAAAAATTCAATGTTTTCGGTTCATGTTCATGTTTATATTTACAAAATTTTCGATCACACGTGCCACGTGTAAAATCACGACACACACTATCTTCTTTTTCAAGTTGACGGTCAGGTTTTGACTCTTCTGATGTATCAGACATTGTTTTTTTTAAATTAATCCACAATAACAATAATTAACAATAATAAGATGAAAATAATAAAACCTGCAAAAACCATTATTGAATTAATTTCAACATAAACTGAAAATCATGTATAAATCAATAGGGGGTGGTAGATGTCGAGGTCAAACACTGATAATTTCTAAAATAATTGTCTAAAATCTAATTTAATTGAAATTATTGATTATTTTAATTATTGTTAATCGACGTTTTTTGAACGTTCAAGTAATAAAATACTTGTTAACAGTCGGTTATGTTCAATCTGAACCAACTAGAAAGCCTTCTATTTAATCAAAACTACCCTCCCGATCATAACCGATATAAGAGAGAGGGTTGTTAGTGATTCTACCACAGTTTCTTGCAACAAATCCAGTGATGATGTATTATAACATATTACTTTTTTTTATTTTTTATCATACATATGTCAATTGCGTTTCGGATACATCTGAGGAAACTTGTGAAACTTTACCATCAGATATCAATCTGATTAAAGGTAAATAATTCTAAAAAAAATAATAATTTTTTGTCCATAATTTTCTTTTAGAGGAATACGATGAATTAGGCCGTTTAGAACGAACATGTAATGGAGAGATTGCTGTTAATAAATGTGAAGGTTCTTGTAAAAGTCAAGTACAACCATCCGTAATTACACCAACAGGATTTTTAAAAGTAATTCTATAATAATTTAAATTTTCTAATTTTCTAAAAACAATCAATTCCAGGAATGTTATTGTTGTCGGGAGAGTTTCCTACGGGAACGTGTCATCACTTTAACCCATTGCTATGATCCGGATGGTGTACGATTGACAGCAGAAGGTGTAAATTCCATGGATGTTAAATTAAGAGAACCGGCCGAATGTAAATGTTATAAATGTGGAGATTTTAGTCGATAATAACAATATTTTCATGTAATTTTAAATATTGTAATAATAATTTTGAAAAAAAGATGTATTAAAGAGCATCAATTGCACAAAAATTTTTCTTTTATATCAATAAAAATCGATTCCATTCAGCTTATATGTTCTGTTTTCTTGCTTTATTGTTATTAACGATTATTGGATTGGAATAAATTTTAAAAATTAAAATTTCTATAATTTAATTACCTAAGAATTTAATCAGTAGGTAGATTGTAACGTTTATATAATTCAGCAACTGGAATCTCTTCAACATTAGCTAAATAATCCAATACAGTTTGTGTTAAATCTTTCATTTCGTTATATTGATGTAGAGCCTTAATTATTTCTTCTTTTAAGTCACTGGTAATCCCTCTATTATTAAATTCTTGGATTTTCTTATCTAAAATAGTATTTTCCTCCACTAATTCTCTATATTTTAAATCTAAAGCTTCATGATTTTCAGTCTGACCACGCCGAGTCTTTTGAGACGTCTTATCAATTTCTGCCATCTAATTTTTTATCATAATCACTGCAACAAATATATAAATGATTTTATTATTAATAAAGAGAGAAAAACATGTATGTTTTTGTTAAAAAATATAGATGAGAAATTCATGCAAAAGTTGTTGGGGGTACTGATGTTTAGAGACCACCCACTAGTAGCTTACAAGAATCACTCGATGACTACCAACTGTGTATCAGAATAAACAAGAGTTTCACATTCATATCCTTGACGAGGAAAAAAATTGCAGTATTCGATACATTGATTTGATATTATCCCGAAAAAAAAGGGGGTAACAACAGGGTGTAATATTTTTTATAAAAAGCCAGTCATCTAGTTGATTAGATATTAGTCTTTAGTCAACCAGTGTACTGTTCATATGTTCCAATGAACTCACAAATTTTAAGTATAGATTCGTATTAGAATTGTTAACAGTTTATTAAGTAAATATGATTGTTTTTAGGATGGATCTTTTCGAGATTATGGAAAACTGTTTTTCTTCTAATCATAGGAAGTACATGCATTGATCCAAGACTGAATAATAGAGTGTCTGCAACTAGTACAACTGATGAATGTCAAGTAACACCAGTAATACATGTTTTACAATATCCAGGTTGTGTACCAAAACCAATACCGAGTTTTGCATGTACTGGACGATGTGCATCTTACATACAAGTAGATGTTTCTTTAAAAATAAGTAAAACAGCTTGATAAATACACTTTTTTTAGGTGTCTGGTAGTAAAATTTGGCAAATGGAACGTTCTTGTATGTGTTGTCAAGAATCTGGTGAACGTGAAGCTTCCGTATCATTGTTTTGTCCAAAAGCAAAACCCGGTGAAAGAAAATTCATTAAGGTTTGTCTTTATGTGTAAAATATGGACAAAAACAACCCCAATGTGTACAAAAACAACCCCCCAAAAAAACACCCTCTATTCAATCGAGAAACTACCAGAAAAAATCCTTCAAAAAAAATTGTTACACCAAATCGAATATTTACCTAAATTATCTTGAAATTATTTAAATATTTCCATACGTTTTTTTTTTAAGTTTTTGATAATTAATTATTAAAAAAATTACAAAATCACACAAACGTCAGACACCACCAACACAATTCCGCCATTATGAAAAATGTCGGTAATACAGGCGACTGTAATTGTATCGACTTCTGCGTCGTACATAAGGTTACAGTAGAGCGCGTCTTATGCGGAACTATTGAGAACCAAATTGATAACAAAATTTTCTGGATTCCGGAACACTTGCACAAGTATTTTACTATGATTTGTCCACCTGTTACCATAAATAAACAAAAACAGTGGTAGATCTGTCGTTAAACGGTCTAAACAATAAAGGGCCACATGAAGTTTAAAAATTCAATCCATCTGTATCGTTGAGTGGGCCCTTTGACAAACTTGAGTTCCTGCCCCTGGGCCAGTCACTGAACCAGAGAATCTGGATCGTTGCTATATTTTCTCAAATTTCACATAATACCAAAATTACAGGTTACAACAAAAGCACCACTAGAATGTATGTGTCGTCCTTGTACTGGTGTCGAAGAGAGTGCTATAATTCCACAAGAAATTGCTGGATATGCTGATGAAGGACCTTTATCCAATCATTTCCTGAAGTCCCATTCACAGTAATGTAATATTTACATCAAATAAATAATGTATTTATACTGTAATTTGGTTACTTTTTTTTTGAGTTACAATTGGAAAATTACAATGAATTTAGTTACATTTGGGGGGCCTTAGAATCTAGTGATTTGGTCATATCTGCTAATCCACTTCAAGAATTAGGAATTATCAGTTTTTAACCTAAATCCACTGCACAAACTGATTTTTCGCAAATTTTGTTACGATTATTTTATAATAGTAATAATTAAAATTATTATTTTTATTAATCCGCCATAGATTGAATCTAGACTTGATTACCAGATTAGCGGGGTTCTACTGTATTTTATTGACGCAATTTAAAAAGACCGCCCACGATTCGAAGATTTTAGGTTGGTATTGCCAAAATTACTAGATCGCTACGACTCATTCCTGCCATTTTACTGTTAATAAACTAATTTACTGGAAATAAGGGTGTCCATTACTTATCAATCTTTAAAATTAAAATCAGTATTTTTAATTATTTTTAAGTAAGTGTGAAAATAATAATGACGAATACCGAATGTGTGTTGGTATTGAAGAAATTACTAGAAAATTACTAGATTTGTGCTGTGTCAAGTTGGTGTCTGTCAAAAAATTCAATTGTCAATTGTGGTCAGTGACTTCTAGTTGGAAAGTTTGCTTTTATTGAGAAATTACTGTTTTTCTGCAATTTTTTAATTGATTTAACAATGAATATTACATCAGCAGGTTAGTTTTATTGATAATTTTCTATTTTGTAAATGAATTTTATTGAAAATCCAATTTTAATTCAAATTTTGCTCATGCGTTTTGCAAGTCATCGGACCAAACTAACCCAAAAATTCTATATAATTTCTAGGTTTTTTCATCAATTTCTTTGTTAAAATTACGAAAAACTCAATAAATTTATGTTTTCCGATAGTACTTGGTCGTTCTTCTCAAATTGTATTTAGAATTTTCGAACTGCCGACACATAACCTAACTTACATGTTTCTTTGTTATTAGCGGGGATCATTTCCCTTCTGGAGGAACCACGACCTGAATTGAAGGTATTTGCATTGAAAAAACTGGATAGTATCGTTGATGAATTTTGGCCTGAAATATCTGAAGCTATTGAAAAAATGTAAGTTATTCAAATTTCTTATTGGTGAAATTTTTTCGAATTTTCTAATTGATTCCAGTGAAATTCTCCATGAAGATAAAGTGTTCCAACAACATCAACTAGCTGCTCTAGTTGCTAGTAAAGTCTACTATCATTTAGGTTCATTTGAAGATTCACTAACTTACGCTCTGGGTGCTGGTGATTTGTTTGATGTCAATGCACGTAGTGAATATGTTGAAACAATCTTAGCCAAATGCATTGATTATTATACACAACATAGAATTGCATTAGCTGATAGTGTACCAAATGCTAAACCAATCGATCCACGTTTAGAAGCGATTGTTAATCGTATGTTCCAACGTTGTTTAGATGATGGCCAGTATCGTCAAGCTATGGGTTTAGCATTGGAAACACGTCGAATGGATATATTTAAATCATCAATAACACAATCCGATGATATTATAAATATGTTAATATATGCATTTCAAGTTGCAATGAGTTTAATACAAAATCGTGGTTTTCGTAATACCGTTTTACGTTCATTAGTTGGTTTATATCGTGGCTTATCTGTACCGGATTATGTTAATATGTGTCAATGTTTAATATTCTTAGAAGATCCATTATCTGTTGCTGAAATATTAGATAAATTAGTACAAGGTGATGAAGAGAATCGTTTAATGGCATATCAGATTGCATTTGATTTATATGAATCAGCTACACAACAATTTTTGGAAAGAGTGTTAGTTGCTTTAAGATTAACAGCACCGATACCATCATTATTAGAAGAGAAATTGAAACCGAAGTCTACAGAAACGAGTACTGAAAATAGTGAGAATTCTGAGCCAAAACCTGAAGCTAAAGAGGAGAGATCTTTGGAAAGTTTGGTAATTTTTTATTTATAATTAATTTTTTTCAATTATTTATTGATTTTTGGTAAATTTTAGAATGAAAAAGAGAAAGAACATCAAAATCGTTTAGAAAAATTACACACAATTCTATCCGGAGAGATTTCCATTGAACATCATTTACAATTTTTGATTCGTTCAAATCATGCTGATCTATTAATATTAAAACAAACTAAAGAAACTGTTAGAGTTAGTATTTGTCATACAGCTACTGTTATTGCTAATGCTTTTATGCATAGTGGTACAACTAGTGATCAATTCTTGAGGTAATAACTGATTTTTTGATTTTTGAAAAATTCATACAAAAATAACAAATTTTGATTATAGGGATAATTTAGAATGGCTTGCAAGAGCAACAAATTGGGCTAAATTAACAGCTACAGCATCACTTGGTGTAATCCATCGTGGTCATGAACAAGAAGCTTTAACATTAATGCAAAGTTATTTACCAAAAGAAGTTGGTCCGAGTTCTGGTTATTCAGAAGGTGGTGGTTTATATGCATTAGGTTTAATTCATGCCAATCATGGTGCAAATATTATCGATTATCTTCTAACACAATTAAAAGATGCCCAAAATGAGGTAAGAATTATCTAGAAACGAATTAGTTTTTGTTTAATTAATGTTATTTTTTTATAAATAGATGGTTAGACATGGTGGATGTTTAGGTCTAGGATTGGCTGCAATGGGTACTCATAGACAAGATGTTTACGAACAATTAAAATTCAATTTATATCAAGATGATGCCAATACTGGTGAAGCTGCCGGTATTGCAATGGGTATGGTAATGTTGGGATCGAAAAATGCACCAGCAATTGAAGATATGGTTGCGGTAAGTTAATTATTTTTTATATTAAAATACAAGTAGACGAATATCTGTCTTTTTGTAAAAGAAAATTTAATAAACATCAATAATAGAGGAGATATCGTGATCAAAAAGGGGAATAGAGATGTAATTAGTTTAATGGATATTAGAACAAAGTGAGCAATTTAACTAAATAATTTAAAGCTAGAAATAGATAGAACTCGGTCAGTCCAGTTTCAAATTGAAATAATTTTCCAATGAGTCAATTATACTGCTTTAGTTGCTATGGTGATTTAGGTACCCGAAGGGAATCTTGAATTGTTGGTCATTGTTGATAAGGTTCGGAATAATACTGTGTGGTATTTTGATAATTAATTTATAACAATTTTGATTAGTTGGAGATTTTGTTTTCGCTTTTTTTTTTAATATACTGGGGAAAAATTAAAATATTTATCTGTTATTAACGTAATCCTCTTATTCGAATTGTGAAATTTTCGCTGGCTGCACATATTACTATTGATTTGACAGTATATTAAGATAATTGTTATGCGTGCCTATTCTGTAATACGTACTAATGGTTCCCAACTTAGATTATTAAATCATGTTAATTAATATTTGATCAGATTAATTGAGAAAATAGTTCCGAATGTTCATTAATGACTGTATGAGACGTATTTCATATTACTTGTTGTTAGTTTTTCATTTTACGGCCAGTAACGATCGTTTTATAAAAAGTCTTTTTTTCTATTGTTTGTGATTGTATTGTATGAAACAAGGCAAAAAAAAAGCAATGTGGGGGAAAAAGTGTAGAATACTTATTTCGTTGAGAGAAATTCATACAAATGAAAATTTCATTTAGCTTTTTTTTTGAGTGAATTATTTCCCTGTTTTTGTTTTAAGTAAATATTTATATTTTTACTGAATCAATTTCTTTAAGGTTCTCTCTTGTTTAACAATACAATTTCTAAAGATTTTCTTTTATGTTTTGAAAGATAATTTTGAGAACGTTTTAATTGAGTTAGAAACTTCAATATAATTCTTGTAGATGTAGGGAATATCGTTTTATGAGAACTGTTAATTTCTGTAGACTTTAGGTGATCAAAAACAATACTGTGTTGTCTTTTAATCCTTATTAAATCCTGATATTTTGGCCATAGGATAATAGAATGTTTCCACATTTTCAGTTAATTGAAATTTATATTTATCGATTATGGTATTTTATTTAAATTTGGATATATATGGATATATATAATAGTAAAAGTACCATCTGTTTATGTCGCATTCATCAGACACATAAGTATGGATTCAGTTATACTGCCTTCTCCATATATATATACCACGTCAAATTAAAACCGACCTACATACATATTATACTCTAATATATCCAGATACGACTACACCATTTCCACCCCTTACTGTTCAATTTTGTCACCATCCAACATACAAAACGTCACGATAATCTCAACTGAAATGAGAGAACGTCCGACTAGCAAATTAACTTTAAATCTCAACCCTGAATGAGACAGGGGGAGAGAGAGATGATTTAAGAGGAGGACGTTTTGTTTGATGTAATTAAAGACTTAAGGGAACAAGCCGTAAGGCTATTTTTGGTCGTTTTTTTTTTGTCTACTCTCTATCTATCTCTTGATTACATCAATTTACCACTACACTTTACTTTATTTTTATGTGTCTTATTAGACCATTGTGATAGATTACGTTCACTTGATCCGTAATTTTCCTCTTCAACAAGGGTGTCTTTTTACTTAATTTTATGGTTGGCAAAGAACTCTAACTAATTTAATGACTATCTATTTTTTTTTCACCATTATTGTTATTGTTGTTGTTGTTACAGTATGCTCAAGAGAGTCAACATGAGAAAATTCTCAGAGGATTAGCTGTTGGTATATCTTTTACTATGTATGGTCGTTTAGAGGAAGCTGATCCATTAATTGAACAGTTAACTTCTGATAAGGATCCTATTTTAAGAAGATCAGGAATGTATACGTTAGCAATGGCCTATTGTGGTACAGGTCATAATCAAGCTATTCGAAAATTATTACATGTTGCAGTAAGTATCTGTTTTGTTGTTGTTGTTGTTCTGTTCACTAAGGGTTGAAAAAAGTTTTATTTTCGAAAACATTTATTAAGGAATCATATTAAACTTGTTAATTAATTCATTAATCAAGTTTGATGTTTCGTATCTTTGGTGCTTTATGAAAAAAAAATTAGCATTTTTATTAATTAGTTTTTTTTTTTTTAAAAAGAGGTGAAGTTTGATGAATCTGCCAATTTTATTTTACATGAATAAATATTTAATAGAGCTGTTCAGTTCTAAATTATAAAGCTCTTTGATATGGTTTTATTTTTTCAAGTAAATTATAGTTCTCGAAATAATTGTTTGATTGATTATGTTTTGTCTAGTTTTGTTTATTTATTTTATATGAATCAAATTCATGTGGGTTTTCTAGAAAATCAATATACTGACAATACTAACTGAAGTTAGACTAGATTAATGTTCAAACATTAATAGTTTAATCTATCGACAAAGACATAAAACTGGCATATAATATTTAACAGTACATGGTATATTTCTAAATGAAATTTATTGAAAAATGTCCAACTTAATATACAGTGGAACTCGATTATAATGCCACTTAGGGGTCCTGGAAAACAATGTCGTTATATCCGAGTATCGTGATACCCGCCTGGGAGAATTTTCTGATGCCTAATACCTGAGGTGTGATGACGTTAAAACCGGCTTTTCAATGCATTGTATTTAATGGTACTACGTTGAAACTGGCTTAGTTTTAACGCAATAATTTGACGTTATATCCGGTGCCGTTATAACCGAGTTCCACTGTAGTATATTGAATAAATGAATAGACTCATACCGATTTTAAATTCTATTTATCCGGATTATACTTACTATTTTTGACGGCTAACATTAATTTTTATTAAGATGATAAACAATGAGATTTAATTCCATAGAAGTCTTTATTATGATAAAGTCAATTAGTAAGATTTATAACTTATTAGTGGGGAAATAAGGAAAATTCTGGGTAACAGAAATCCGAAAAAAAAGAACTATGCTGGGCCGACCTGAAACACTTTATAAGTCTGCTAAACAGTTGTCTAGAGGCACTTAAAGTGAGGGGCTTCAAAATCTATCACTATATATCTGAATTTTGCAAAACATGCGTATCTACCCAGATATAGTTTTAGCACCACTACGTATCCAAAATGATCGTCGCAAGGGGTGGTTTTTCGAGTGCCTGTATACGGGCACCAATATATACACAGCCGGCTATGGGACTATGTTTTCTTTGTTAAATTAACTGAAAAACGTGATTATATATAATTGATCTATATGTAGTACATATGTTTAACATTTGTTAACAACATGTATTTCTGTAGGTGCTTTACAAATACAGGTTTGTGTTTGTAAAACAAGAGATAATTTCCAAAATTTTAAATAATTAAAAGACGTTCTTTTATACAAATAACAAACTCGGAATTGCGCTATAAAATCAGCTTTATTTCTCTTGTCCTTTTGTATATAAATAAGAATGTTATATTCAACTTTTAATTAAAATTTAATCCTTCTAATTTACAGGTGTCTGATGTGAATGATGATGTACGTCGTGCTGCCGTTACAGCCCTAGGATTCCTTCTATTCAGGTAGGAATTTTCTTGATATTTATTTTTCTCTTTTTTCTTTTATTTATTACTATTTTACATGCATAGCTTCCAAAGGTGTTTATATGATTATACAACATATGCCTATTGCGATTTTTACGGTTAAAGGGAAGAAATCGTATAACAGCGAAGCTTTTTGACATTGAATATTCTACGATTTTTTTTTTGCCGCCCCTTTCTTGACTATAAACGACAACGAATCGATATATTCAACTCCCTTATGTCAAGATTCTCTCTTTCTCTCTTCACTTTTATGTACCATAGGTACTATACTATATAGATAGAAAGACGGACGTGTGATAGTGAATACAGACATGCTAATATTGTCGGTAGCTGCTTTTATTCTCCGTTTATTTTCAGAGTTCAAGCACCGCCTATGATAATAATTCACCTATTAGCTTTTATATAGGGTACGTGTAGTAATCTTGAAACGTTAAAAGGTCGACATTGGCAATTGCAGTGGTGCCCGGACTCTTGAAACTAAAAAGGTACACACTTAATGAATAACGTACCACAAAATAGGGGCGTTTTTATTACCGTTTTAATTACATTTAATCACGACGTATAGCCCTCTTTGATGGTTGACTTTTATATACCGTATATGTGTATTTGAAAGTTTTTCAAACTGTATTTTTTATGCTCTAGAAATAAATAAATCCAACATAACTACCTATATTCGTCAACGAAAACAGGAATTTTATGATTTGTAATTTATATAGAGAGACATTCATGCATGCATATTTCAGTATTTTTACCATTTATGACTCCACTTTGGTGCAGTACCATCTAACAGATTTGCCCATTACTTTAAAAATAATAATAATAGTTTCACTTGAGCATTAAAGTATGGCATAAAATTTACTCTTTTTTGACATATTTACATTGGCGGTTTTTAATTGGTAGCGTACTTGAATATAATGTTACTTACCAGAAAAAATTTGCATTTTATTGATTCATTTCATTTTTATTCATTATATTCCTCATTATACGGATCGTTTTGATTTATTTATTTATTTATTTTATTTATTCATTCAAGAATCTAGTGAGGAACTGTGTTGAGTGTTGTGTTTCTCTAAAAAAATTTCCCCATCCAATAAATAAAAATGGAAAATTGCAAACACCTGAAAGTTTGAATGTAGGTTGAGTAAAATAGATATACATAGGAGAAATATTTCAGGCATCAAAGAACAAAAATAGGAAAATGTAATTTTGAAAATCCTAAAGGAATTAGAAGTTACACATTCTCAAAAAAAAAAAGTTATAAAAACTGGAATAAATAAGTAATGTTTCTCCTTTGAGAAATGTACAAAATAGAATTAAATTTTAATCATTTAAAATACACATTAAATTAATAAAATAACATTTATATAGTTGGAACGAAAAATTCTCAACAGGTTTCTTGTCAAAACAATATTTTTTTGCCTTTACTAAATCTTACATAGATTCCACAACAGATTTGCATTTCAATATTACGTGAGAAGAAAATACCATATACAGTCTAGGAATAAACTTCGAAATGTCTCAAGAGAGAATCCAATTTGTCTTGTATGTTTCTGTTTTACGTATATCCTGCTCTAGATCTAGATAATATTGTTACAAATGTTAATTTGTGACATTGTCGTCAGTTAAATACTTTAAGACTTTCTTTTTTTTGTCAAAGCCCCTTGTTTTATTGTTAACAAATTGTCACAATTACAGTTTTGGGGTGATATCTTGATGAAATCGTTTATTTTTCGTTTTTCTTTCTTTGTCTGATTTAAGTCTTTTTATATATACATGGATATTTTCGTTTATTGAATTGAAACTGTGAAGCATTCTTTATCGTGTTAGTAAGTAATTTTGCCCCCTTATTGCCGTCAATAGTGAACACTTATCTTGACAAGAACACGGCACACACAAACCAACTTGTCTAATTCCGAAATCTCAGGGAATCGTTGCAATAAATTTAATTGGCGTGACACGGAGGGAAAACAAACATCACTCATTATGTTTTGTTTTTCTCTTTCTTCATTATACAATGAAAAACTTTATAGTAGATAAATGTACGTATGTATGTATGTAGGTACTATAATTAGTTATGACGCGGTAAATAAACTTGAAATTCTGCAGTAAACTTACATAAAATCAGAATAGTGGTTGTTTTTCGAGGGTAAGTCGTTGATTACGTAAAGTAGCGAAGGTTTAATTACAGATGTGTTATCGTCATGGTCGTATGTTGTAATATATGGGAGTGTGGTAAAATCGAATTTCATTGTGGTTAATACAGTTGTTAGGTTGTTTTCATTCACAAAAACAAAACAAAAAAATATCTACAATACAAGTCAAACAGTTAAAAGAGAAGATAAAGTTGGATTTTTCTTTGATTTACTAACTAACAGAAAGTTTGTTTGAAATAACATTTTGTGTATACTTTCTAGCACCCACATACATACAAAGTGACAAGCTTTTTCGCTTATAGCCGATGCGACTATATTTACACTACCCTTTTATTGTAATGCAAATGAGTATAGGTGGGTTGTCTTGTTGTTTTTTTTACGTACAATGTAGTAGGGAGATTTTATTCGTTGTTATCGATACAATGAAACGCAATACATTAATTACCTTTGGTTGTTTTAATGTAATTTCTACACTGTTGTTAGGTAATAATGCAATTTTGATATAAAATAATGACCTAAAGCCATCCGGCTTTGCACCATTTACCTGAGGCTTAAATTTTGTTATTGAAAACAAAAAACTTTAAAAGTTCAACATAGTGGTTCGATAGTTAAGCTCAACCATTCTGTTCGATATTTGTGGTTTAGTATTATTTTTATTTTGGATATTGTTTATAGATAGTCATTCCTCTGTAATCTTTTATAGATGTATGTGTAATTAGTTTTGTGGTTCTTCTCCTATTTCTATTGGATATCGTCTACCCAATAAGATATAAATTAATACATTTCTAGTTGTGTTCTGTGTTCCAGAAACAACCTCAAAAATCTCTCGGGATATGCCTGAATTCATTACATGTTTACAAAAAGGGAAATACGACAGAAATTGATTTTTTGTCAGGTCTTATTTTTCAATTTGACTTTTCGATTTTTTTCTCTGACAAATACATCAAAGTCAACTCCTATACATATTACGATATTACCATTTTTCAATTGATTTGTGAAATACAAGAGAAAATTATATTCTCGTTATTGATTCAATTTTTTTTTATTTTTTATTTTTTGGTTCACTTCATAGTTTCATTTGGGACAATGTCCTAGAATAGGAATAACGTGAAAAGAATACTCAATCTTGTAAGATCTCTTTTGAAAATTAAAAGCAATATCAACAGTTGTACCCTCATCTTCAGTATTAAATTCTTAAATGGTTTCATTACTTGCTCAATTCTCTTTCGTTGGTACGAGTTTTTTTCTTGCTCTCCTGTTAATCAACTGCTTAATTATGTTTCATCAATAATTCGAACTCTTATTAACAAAATAAGACGTAATCAATTTGAAGGAAATTACTCTTTTGCATGTTATAACTGTTTTCCTTTTTTTTTGTTCCAAAAATTCAAATATCTGTTGAGAAGTTTGAAAAATTCAACGTGATCGTTATGAAAGTGTAAAGAAGGTAATAAAAAAGGTGCGTGGTTGGTTTAGATAAGCGTCATTGCATTGCTAATTAATAAAAGGTGTACAGAAATAGCTATCGTTACTGTTAGAATGTGGAAATTCGATCGTAGTATTTATTTCGATTAATTATATCCATAGAAAGAAAATATAAAAAACTGACCATATTCGAATATTTATCAACCGAATTAAATGTGATTTGTTGAATAAACTGGATTGATTTTGATGGTTTTATTAATTGGAAATATGTACGGAAATGATAATTAAAAGAGGACAATATAAAATGCTATGAAACACATTTGTATTTAACTAGCTAACGGACCCGGTTTTGCCCGGGTTTATTCTTTCTGTTTTAAGTGCACCCTTAGTCATACTTGATTCGCGCAAAATTGCCCTTTACAGAAAAAGTTATAAGGTAGTGTAGTAGACTTTCGAAATACCGGCAATTCGAGCTAACGGCACCTGAAAAAAGAGGAATCCAACGATACCTGAAACTTGGATCTTCATTAAATCGTATTGATTATACTTGTATTCTAATCCTTTATTATTTAGTGATGGAATAAAAAAAAAGTATACATTTCAAATAAAAAATAGCTAATACTGTGTTGTTAAATAATTCTTCAACGTCCATCTAGACAGAAAGGTGTCTTGTTCTGTTACATTATTGAGCTTGAAAGTTTCGTGGAACTGAAGCCGCAATGTTGAATTTTTAAAACAGATATTTCCCGTCAAGATGTTTACTGTACATAAGGGGATTTTATATTAAATTTAGCGATGTCATAGCTCGTTATTTACTTGGTTTTTAAATTTCTCTTATAAATTATCAACATCTTTATTTATTAATGTCACGTAATTATATTGTGTAGAAGAGATGACAATATTTAATTCCTTCTTACCACCCTTTCTCTCTCACTCTTTTTCTCTCTCTCGCTTTTATTAAATCCTTTCTAAAGACTGCTGCATTGTGTTTTTCTATACAATAATTCGAAGGAAATCCTTGAAGCATACTTAAAGACGATAAATCAATTGGGACTCGAACGAAAAACATGCTGAAATATATAGAGAGAAAGGGGTCATTTGTGTAAAATCGCTAAAAGTGTTGGTGAGAAGGTATAAAGCGAAAAAAAAAACGAAAAAAAGAAGAAGAGAGAACGGTAGAGTTACAAGGCTAAGAACATAAGCCAGGATAAAGAATATAGAGACTGTAAAAGATAGATTTTCCAACACCAAGAGGTTTTGATCTTTGTTCAGAGGAAAAACCTTTCATTAGATTTCAGTAGTTCTACCTACACTCTCTTGTTCTTCGTCTCGTTTTCATGATAAAAAGAACGAGTTGATTTTAAATCAACCTACACACCTACAAAATTAATTTCATTTGACATTTGGAATTCCATCAGGTATGATCTAGTGGGAGGTTATTGCAAGAACTTTACAGAATAATAACAGATTTACGAGATTTCTCAAGAGGATATCTAATGATGGCAAGTGGAAATGTACATTTGGTTTGAATATAAGAGATAGTTGGTGGATGTTTTGTTGTTGTTCTATGTATTTAATTAATTAATTTCTGTCCGAACGGATATGACGCAAAACAAAGCGAGAAACTTTCTTGATAAGACAAGTATGAATGTGAAGGTTAATTTATAGTAAAATTATTAATTTCCATTTGAGAAAGAACAATTATTTCAATTTTTTGCCTTAAACGAGCCGTTTTCATATGTGCAATTTTATTCTCAAAGAATTGCTTAAAAGTAGACTACCATGTATGACATGGGGTTGGAGTCAGAGATCGTTGTATTTTCGATTATCGTTTAAAAATACCCACCTTTTGCCCTTAAATAACAATATAATATATCTTCCTGACAATTTATAAGCAGAAATTGACATTTTCACAAGAAATAATCAGTTAATTATTAAATTTTCGCCTTTATCTACTAAGGTAACAGTGAGTTTTCTTTTCACCTTTGACTTTCTAAGGCGTAGATAAAGTAATTAGTGCCGTTTCTTCGTCGAGACATTAAGTACAATGTCAGCCTACGATCTAGAACGTAATTACTTGGTAGCAGTTCAGTTAGCATTTCTTTCTTTTTGTTTTAATAAAAATATATAGCGAAGTGTTACATCAAATATTTGGAGTTTTTTATGTAGAAATATGCTTTCTGAATTCTTTTGAAAATTTTTCTCGTAGAATTTCAGTGATTGAATTCCAACGATACGAATTGTATTTTATTTTTGTATTGACCAAATAACACAAGACCAACGACCAAATTAATTAACAATTTTGTGAAATTCATGAGGGTTGCAACGTTTTTTTTTTTTAATGAATTGTTTATTATGAGTGGATTGTCGAGATTACTGGGATATAGAGTAAGTTTAGAAGGGAAAGGATTTGAAAGGGGTGGGGGTGTAGATCTATGAGTTTAGAGCCGGGAAATATTGATTACGCGGGTCATGATACAATACCATAATAATAGAATGGATGTCCCGGGTATATGATACATGATTTCAGTATTACTAGGTAACAATACCGACAACGTACGTCTTTCAGTTTATTTTATAATTTAATCCAAATGGATACTTGTATTTTTATGATATATTCGAAATATTATAGAATTTGTATGCTCAACCAGGAATAATAATTTTCGTTCGATGTCCATTTTTTTCCATAAACATATTCGCTGTAACTTGTTTTTTATATTCATATCTTTATAATGCATCTATGTCGTTACTTTTATACGATTATAGCCCGAACAATTTTGTGGCAAATACTGAAAAGTGAAATTGGATTCAAGTTAAGAAAATACGCTGAATATGAGCTTCTTGGGTAAACAGGTTTTCTCGATTTGAATAGAGAGATAAATTATTCGTGAGGTAAAAAAGTTGAATATTGAATAAGAGAAATTTATTTAAATATATCCACTTCTGGTTGATTTTAAATATACGGTCTAATGGAAATATCGTATTTGGAAAATGTATGAGTTTTGTCTGTCCAGTAACAGAAACAAGAAATAATTGAAAGAAAGAAAAAAAAAACAAAAAGTTTTGTCAAAACATCTTGAAAAGAAAATTTAAATAAAATAACAAACGAGGAAAAACCACTCGATGTTGTAAAAAATGACATTTTTTGTTTGTTTAAACAACAGTCCTGTTTTGTTTTGGGGAATTTTAAATTGAATTTCAAGTTTTCTTTCAATTTTACCGAAAAAAGCTACTTGCAAAAGTCAATCTCATGTAATATAATATTCATTATGTGAAGTAGTCATTTATGAGATTTGCTGTTAGTAAAACCTAATACTTGATGTGTGCTTTTGTCAAATTATTTCCATAAAAACATTTATAACTGTAGTTGTAACGATTTCCCCTTGTCTTTTGGAAAATGTAAAGGTTCAAGAGTGCTTGAAATTACAGTCTTTCTGTAATGAATGGACTGCGGCTTTTGCCTGTAGTCTATATATTTCAGATCAAAAGACACATCTTTTGCACGAACTTCAGATGAAACAAAAGGAAAACTAATATTTCTGAGGACGTTTATGTTACTAGAATATTGCCTGTCATTTTATTTCTGAAGCAGAAATCGCAGTTATGTTAATATTAAATATATCCTTAGTACCGCAAAAAGAGGATATAATACATATACGTACGTATGAAAGAAATTTCGCTGGGTGTATAGTACTGTAATGAGAAACCGAAATAAGAAAATGGAAAAGAAACGAGCCGTCTATTCAAATATTGTTAAGCTTGTGGACTTGGCGAATTTTATTACGATAACCTAAGATGAATTATTATCGTCGGAAAAACCATATTTACTTTTTCTATTAGGAATTTTAAACGGATACTTGTTGCTCGTATATTTATCCAAAATGAAAGGTTCGCCAAAGTTCTTTTTTTTTTTTGTTAGTTGGTTGGGAGGTACCTATTTATAATTCAAGCTTACAAATTAGGGTGAAAGTAAAAATACCTACCCAGTAATGGTTTTATTTAAATTAAAAATTAATCATCTTGGGATAATAGTTACTGAAAAAAATTGGAATACAAGTTCACTCTCTTGAATTGTTCATCATTAAAAATGTATAGTTTGTATGTTGGCATACTGGACGATGATGATAATATTTATCAGTAATCACACGTGCTATTTATCCAAAAATACTAATCTACAATATGTATGTTGTATAGTGTACTGTGTCAGTTGCTTGTGATAATAGAATTTTTTATACCTGACCTCCAATCGTGATCACGAGTAAATTTCCTATTGATCTTTTCCTACCGCATGCTTTTTCCTATTGTTATAAAATAATTATCACGCACCCACACACATACACAAGTACAAAACAGACTCACCTATAAATCTACAGAACAGAAGTTTTAGGAAGTTCTTAACTTGGCCATTGTTAACCTGTGCTGCCACTTCTTCTTAACATCTAATATAAATCGCTCCAATTGGGGTTTTCATGATGCAAGTCGGCTTGCACAATGGGCCCCTGGATATAGGGGCTCGTGCGTCAAATTTGTTAACGTAATGAAGATGGATCACCTTTTCTACGCACTGTTGGAGCTTTCGCCAATGCGTTTTATATTGTTATATACTACAGAGATTTTATCTTAAACGGAATTCTATTTTTCAGCTCTCTTTATAATGGTGTTGTTGGTGTGTTTCTTTTAACAAATTCTTTTTAAAATGCATTTCAAGTGTGTTTAGTAAAATTTAAAATCAATAAAATCTTCTTATTTGCAATAGCGAGCGATTACGCTTAATTTCCGAATTAATCAAATCATCCGTAACATCTATATTATACATATATTCCTCAAATCTTTCTCTTGAATGAAATTTTACAATTAGATCAATCAGATAATCTCGGTAAAGTGATTAATGTCATTTACCATGTAACTGGTCGATGATCTGCCAAAAGCTAGATACGGATTGGTTTATAGGAAATTGGAGGACCATTTCCAATCAGTGATAAATGCCCGGTGTAGTTGTTTTTGCCGTAACTCATTTATCGAATGCGTGATCGAATTACATAGAGACACACACACACACATACATATATATACAGATACACAAAATGAGGGAAGGTGCCTGCGTTTGACATGAAATTTCTAAAAAATTATTCTTATAATCCGGAATCCGACATTTTCTTTTTTTTTTCTGTATTAGTCGCTTCATTTAATAGTATGTTAAAGTCATAAAATTGTCTATCCAGTTAATATTTCTCATCAAAGGATATCGAGTTATCTAGTTTTAGATAGAATATTAATAGTTGACTTATTGAGTTTTCGTAGTCTATTTTATGTACGCGATTGCTTACCCGGCGCCTCCACCAAAGTTACTTTATAATTTATTTTTAAGTTTAGAAGTTAATTACTTTATTTATTCAACGTTAATTAAATAAATTCATCATAAATGCTTAAGATTCCTTGAACTAATTGAAAATAAAAGTACAACAAATTAGGAATTATTTGCAGTTCAATTACTGTTAATACTGTAACATCCCACTCTCTCACAATAAATTTAGACTTGTAAGAATGAGCATATCGTAAGATCTCACCCTCTACTCCATGACATATGAGTATGAAACGTTTCATATATTCAAGTAATGCGTGTCGTGAATATTACAAATTCTTGATTCCTTTATAGTACATATTTGGTCTATTACATTGGACAGTAAAATATTAGATTCAAGAAAATGTTAAAAGAGAGTTTGTTAGTTTTATTACATTAATATTACATCCAATTCTTCAAGCTTATGGAATTGTTGGACCGTTTAGAATAATATAACAAAGGTAAATAATCAATATTAGTTACTAGATATTTTAGCTTCCTATTTTATCGACTATTGTTAAGTGGGACGGTCCATCTTTTCGACTCCCAATTATTTACTCGGACAGATAAATTGCTCAATACTCAAGACCCTAAGAGGAAACTTCCAATTTATGTTATGGCCGGTCGAAACCTTTCCAACTTCCTGTCCTATTCTTGATGAAGACCACATCAAATAAAAGTTTACTTTAGTCTCAAACTCTCATACCAAAAATATCAATGAACGGGACCTAACAAACAAACAAAAAAAACATATTTCCTTTCTAAATTTTCATATGTATTAAAGTCTTTCATTAGACGAGATTTAATCAGTTCTCTTCATTATATGAAAATGAGAGAACTTTGATGTTTGAAAATTTGAAGCTTTTGGTTTATAGATTTAATGTGTATATTTATAATGTGTCAAGATATTAAATATTAGTGTATTTTGCATAAAATGGGAAATTGGTTTGATTCATGAATAATTGCAATAGAGCTTAATGCATCCATGCTGCTTGGATTTTGGGATGATGTTAACATAACGGAAATATTCATACAATCTATATTTACACAAAGTTATTAGAATAATAATAACAACAACATCGGGCATGTTTAATTATTTTACAAAAAAAAAGCGATAAAACTTTTTTATTAAAAAATTGTGCGTAGGGTGTTGGTGGTATTTAAACGTAAAATAACTGTTATGTATGAGGTAGAATTATACAGTAAATTGTGTGTTTGTTTTTCCATGAAATTATTTAATCCTCATTAGGGAACAAGATGTACCCAAGGAATTTTAAAGAATCCACCTCTTCTGTTCTGTACTTTATAAAGGTGTCTTCATTGTAGATTTCAAGATGTTATTGTTTCAATTTAGGATGTAACCTGATTTATTAAATATAATTGTTATTTCGAGACAGATACGACAATCTTGCAAATATGAAAAAGTTAACGGTTGAATAAATTAAGATTTTCATTAAATTCTACTTTAGGATTAGTGTCATTAATGTTCTAACAAATATTTTGAGATGGAAAATAAATTATAATTGTAAATTAAGCTGGTTTGTCAATCTCTTGATTGATATGACAGGATTTATTATAACACGTTTCAATTCTTTTTGTGGTTCTTCCTGAATTTCTCGAACTGTCATTATTACCGTTTGATTATTTTTCGGATCGATAGACAAAACGAATTTATACACACACACACATATGTACATGTATAGCGATGAGTGAACTATTGACAGCAGTGTCACGTTTTCTATCAAACTGTAAATTAACAGCGCCTTATGACGTTGAAAATACTATTACTGTTATAAGTAAAACTAGATATATTGGAAAATGCCGTTGGAAATTACTATCTATAATATAGAAAATTGAAAATAAATTTAACAAGGTTCATATTCTATATACTTACCTATATTATATTGCACCTTATTCGTTAGTATCGATTTTATATTTGATGATGAAAAGTTATGATTTATCTAAAACGACAGTATCATTTTCGATGAACAGGTGATACCGGAACATAATATAAAATGATTTTGAAGGATCTTGGAGAGAGAGCAGAAAAAAACCTCGTTGAATGGTAACATTTGATTTATTATCGTTATTTCATTGCGACATTTTCCACGAAACGAATTTTCTCTCATCGTCTAACAGCTGGCTAGAGTTATTTGTGATATATAGATACAGAAAGAAAGAAAAAAATACCAGTTTTCGTGTTCGATAAATGTGCCTGACAAGTTGCGGTTAAATATCATGATGATACTATAAGACACACATTTTTCGTATTATATAAAGCGAAAAAAAAGGAATCAGTAATCTTATTCTGTTCGTATTTTCTAACGCAATAACCGAATTTTTTTTGTTACATCTTTATTCCTTTCGGTATAAGAAGTAGAGAAATTTGGAAAGCTGAAAATGTGTAATTGTTACATTGGAGACAGAATTTTTATAGTAGCAAATATCTGTAAAAGATAATAGGGAATTTCCGCACCATGAACACTAACGGTAACGGTAACGTTAATATATAAAGTATAAAATACGCGTGTAAACACTTTTACTCATTGGTTGAAAACAAAGATTACGTAACTTTATTGTTAACGTCGATCATAAGGTGTTCTATGTTATTTCCTGTAGAAATAATACGAAGAATAATCACCATTGTTAGAATTCCTTTAAACGTAGATGTTTACGTAAATTAACAACTAACCTGCTAGTTACCGTCTGGTTTAGTCTAAATAAATGGTTAAATTTAACCTGAAGCATTATATTTAATTAATAATAAAGTTTACCTTTCACATAAAACAAATACATTTAATTTTGGCAAAACAATATGCCTTTCAATATGTAGCTGGCCTTTGAACGTTCAGCTAGTTTCAATTTTGAAACTGTGACTTTTTGAGAACAAGTTATTTTAAACCATAAGTTATTTTATGTTAAACAATATTAACGGGACTCTATCGAAATAACTGAAATTTTAAGAGAAATGCTTTGCATGCATTGAATTTATGGTAGAAATCTGGTGAATATTATTCACAATTAACACCTAACAGTAGATTAAACACGCTATAGGGTCATCTATGTTCAATATTAAAGCTATGGAAATATTCCTGTTTGTTATTACTGTATAATTAAATATGATATTTCATTCAGTTCAGTTCTATTACTTCCTCCGTGTTGATTCTAATCATCTTTCTTTTATATTAATTCCATATTTCGAAAATTATTCTATCTTATATGTTATGTATTAGAGCTTTTGATTTTCTTTTCTACCATCATCGTTAAAAGAGAGAAAATGCCCGTACAATTTGAATTTATTCATCGACAAGTGTGGGCGAATTTTCACCCAATATCCAATTTTGTCTTGCACATAAGAGGGTGGTAACTTTTTGAAATTCTGGCAGTAACCGTGTAAACACTTCCTTTTTTCTTCGACTCGATATATGGTTGAATTATTATCTCAATAGTAAAGTGAACGGTATATAAGAAGAATGCAGCTTCTTTTTTGATATTGAATCTTGATACTATTCTGCCAAAGAAATGCTGTGAGGTGTAACAACACTGGAGCAATATCGCCACTGTAATTCCCTTTGAAATCTCTTAATCTTACTTATTGAATCTGTTTTCATGTGTTTATCTCCCACCTCGACTACATCTACATGCGATTTTATATTTGTTTAGTAAAATCGAAATTCGAATTGAAAAAAAATTGGATAGAAACGGTCTATATCTCGGATGTCTTAATAAATGAAAAATTAAAAATGAATAATTAATAAAATTTTCGGTCGAGTATGTCCTAGGGGAAATCTAAATTTAACTCTGAATACGTCTCATTCTGCGACTTGTAATAGGAACAATGAAGTAACGGATATCTTTTACGAATAATTTATTATTATTTCTCTAATTCCGACTACAATTGTAGGAATTTTTTTTGTTACTGTAATTATTATTATTTTAAATTTTATTCTAAGCTACATTTATTATACACAACATGTAAACATCGTAAAATTTTTATACAGTTATTTAGTTAGAAGCATTTTTTCCCCATTTTCGGTTAAGTAACCGTGATTATTTTCATTTAATATACTTACACACTAAATTTATCACAAGAATTCAGTGCAGTGTGGTATAAGTTCGAAGAGATCAAGAAATTTATAGTTTACTGAAGAATTTTTTTTCTTTAAAATAGATTTTCCACCACATCTATTACTATTTACGTAAAAAGAATATATATTTAATATTTACCGTGGTTTGGTTACTTTCATTTGTCACCTTTGAGGTCGCCAAGTAGTCTTTCGGTATTTGCATGTTAAAACTTTTTTGAAAGCCTGTCGGAAGACTTTATTGAAGATTGTATAGAAAATAGGATTAACCATTGAACTAGCATATCCTAACCATGTCACTAATTGCACTACCCAATTATCTAAGTTTTTATCACACTCAGAACAAAATGCTGGCAATAAGTTTAAAATGAAAAATGGTGCCCACAAAATAACGAATGTGAAGAACACAACACCTAACACTTTAGTTGCTTTCTGTTCTAATCTAATGATTCTACCATGACGTGATGAATTTCTAGATATCACGCTGGAATTTCTGCTATGATGTGATCGAATGCTTCTTGTATTTGTGTTGCTACAGTTGTATCTTTGTAGTAGACAAGGTGATGATGGATTCTTGCTTTTGTCTTTAAGACCAACTCCACCGTGACCATTTTGCCTAAGTGTTGCCGAACGTCGTAATAGTAACGGTGTTCTCTGACTTGATCCTAATGTGTTACTTAAAATTGTTGTTTTGGTGTTGCCAAAACTTGATCCTGAAACAAATTTTCACAAAAAATCATTTCAAATTTCGATTAGACAATTTTGTGTTAATTACCTCTTCGATGACTCCGTCTCGATGCTTCCCATGTAACGACGATATTATTCGGAGACGAATCTCCACTTTTACTACGTGTTCTTAGGGATTTTTTGATCGGTGAAGTTGCTGGCGACATCGGCTTATCAACATCAAGTAATAATTTAGTTGGTCCTGGTAATTTTTCACTAGAAATAATCTTGACCTCAGCTGGTTTTGGTGGTGGTGACTTATCTGATTGTTTGTCACCAAAATAAGGACATGTACAAGGTGGCGGTAAAGGAAATGTTGAATTTTCTGTTGGTTCTGTAGATATATTCGATGACAAATCAGATGAACGAGTTTCATGAAAACTAGTACCACGTTTACGCCATCTTGGTGATGGATTTTCATCTCTACTATCACCTTCATGAAATGTTGAAGCTCGTCTTCTTTTATATATCCATGGTGATGGTTCCGGTGTTAATAGAGATGAATGTGAATCAGCTAAGCTGTCATTACTTCGATTGTCAGAACTGAAATAAACACCGATCGTTTTGTAATTATACCTTTCTAAACAGTAACTACAACGTGTGAAAAGAGCCAAATATCATCATTAAAATAAATTCAGTTTCAGATTTATAAATATAGTGAAAGAAAACATTCAGTGGCAGTTATTTTTCATTTAGCCTACTGACTATCGAATTTTCTATCTGAATACTCTTGTAATTAGTTTCTATGTTTGTTCGATTTTGTTTTGTTAATCTCTATTTCAAATTGTTGATTTTCTCCCAGTTTATGTATACACAGGTTGAATTTGAAACCTTTCTGCTTGACCTCATGTCATCGTAATTTCATCGAAATTTCGACACCGCTTCGTGGTGGATTGTTTTGTGAGATATCTGATGGCTAATTGTGTTTGAGGTTAGATGGGGTAATTAGATGGTAGTGATGGTGAAATAGGAAGGGGTGGGATACAGAGGGGGGGTACAGGTAAACAACTATGTATTCTAGTGGCATCAGAACAAAGGGGAATGTCTGAACAGAATTAATGTACGTTAAGGTCTGAATAGTATATAGGCTTCCTTGCTCTATGTTACATAATCGAAAAGGTAACCCGGTATTCCTGACACGCTCTTTACTATTATATGTATATAAATATACATACATATATCTCCATTTACACTAATTAAATCTTTAATAAAATGTAGACAGCTCTCCACCTACGCGTATATTGTTTACTGAAATAAACTTTGTTAAACAGAGATTAACTGATTTATCGTCGGTTTTATAACGAAAATTATCGCATGAAACCCAGCATTAATACTTATCGGTTTTACTTCAATCGTTTTATAAGACAACGAATTTACAAACTTGAAGTATTAAAGGTTTCCGAGCGTTCTCCGATATCCAGTGGTGTTTCATTAACGTTAGATCTAAATTGCAATTCCGAAAAGACGTTCTTGTGTGTATCCAACAATTTATTTTGATCGAGACGGCGACCAAACGAACAAGTACTGAAAATTTTCGATTCATTCATTTAATTAGACATTTCCTTGAATACTCTTCGATTTTAATTGCTTTTACTCATCATTCTTGGTTTTAAGATAACGATTATCGATAAGTCAAATTGATATTGTTATACAAATGAGAACTTTTGTATCGAGAAAACAAAAACATTCAATTTATTCCATGGTCTGATAATCTATTTACAATCAACTCAAATATAACGAGATAACGAGATAGGAAACGGAACCTCAATTCTTTCTAGTCTAACAAGGCAAATATCGCATCCAATTTAAGAAAATTCCCTCGAAATCATAAGAGTCTCACTCAACATATAGGTGGAAAATTTGTAGAAGGTAGAATAAACCGGCTAAAAGAATTCTCTCTCCATCCTTAGGGGAAATTAGCTTACTTTAAAAAATTTTTACTAAATAAAATAGATTAAACTTTTGTGTTAGTAAGTACCTGATTTTGGTAGTGATTTTGTTGGAATCTTTAGACGATGATCCTGCCATATTAGACGCAGCTTCTAATCCTCTTGATAGTTTAAGCATTTCTGCTCCAAATTGTCCTAAAGCTGACATAGTACAAGGTGTCGGCTCTGATTCCTGTATCCATAATTCGTGGGTGTCAATTGTTGTTAATTCTGTATCGGTTGATCCTGCTGAATGAGCATGTTGTGGTGTTGATTGTTTGCTACCAGTTTTTGTAGCATTAAGTAATCTTCTCCAAGTACACCTTCGCTCTGAAATTTATGTTAATCTATTTTTGTTTTTGTTTTTCACTAGAGAAAGCTGCATACATGCATATGTGATGTATGACGTTAAAGTTATTTTATGAAATTTGTAAAACAATCACGTTAAAATCATTTTATATAGTTACAATGCAAATTGGATGGCTAAGTAGCTTATGTAAATTTCATAATTTATAAACAGTTTCAAAAAAAAAAAACCGGCAATATGTCATGAGAATGTGCCATAGTGATTTTAAATTAAAATCTGATAATATGGCCAGATAAAAGTAGAATAGAAGGGGTTTGTTTGGAGGGAGTATGCCGAGAATGAAAATTAGGAAAAAGTGCAAATGTGAGTTGCCGGTTAACTTTGTTGTACATAGAATAGGGTTGCGCAGCATATTTTAATGAAGTTCTGTAATCTTGTTTACTTCGTCGTTCAATCTAGTCATATACGACGGGTCTTCACACATGCCTTTGCACGCTATTACCTCCATGATTGTGCTGAAAACTTGATAAAACAGTGACATGTTGACACAAAAGCGAAGAAACAATAAGACTATTTGAAACACAAATCAAGAAGCAATAATTGCGCTCGTACAATGGCAAAACTTGTTTGAAGTAAAATTGAAATATGACTGTCATTTAATTTACATAAAAATTCTGTTTGTTGTTTGTAATATTAAATATTTTTACATTTATTATTGTGGGTCTGTTAATTTGTAGCTAAATGTAATGAAATTTTCAAATGATACAATTGTAATAAAATTGTAACATGATGTAAATTTAGCCTTTACTTTTCACTTTAATATCAGTTGCCGTCTACTTTATACTGACTTTGTCCTGTTGTAGTTTCATCAACAGGATTATGTTCCATCTAACTCTTGCATCAGACTAGTTTTGTTAACTTTACTTTAGCTATCCATTCAACAAAGGATGTGTAATAATACCCACATGTCTGCGTCACTGGTTTTTAATTTAGAAATTCTCACAATAGAAATTTACCCAAAGCTGTAGATGTTGGTCCTCCCATCCAGTTACTGGACCAATCTGGTGTTCCCAGATTTTGACGTTGTTGAGCTAGTAGACGGACTGTCAATGCGTAGGTCACTAACATAACCAATAAGGGAATGTAGAAACATATGATGGATCCGATAAATTTGTACAGTGGATCCGGGATTTGACACGTTCCGTCTATGATTAGAGAACCCTGATCCTGTAAGGATTAAAGTATATAAATGAAATGAATATCGATCCCGTCTTGTAGTTTGGTGTAAAGGTTGAGATTGATTGGATTTTTCAAATATTAAAATTGAAATTGGATGAAATTAGATTTATTTATCCAAAGGTTGCGATCAAATATTCACTGGTTTTTGCCTATTTTTAAATCGTTTAGAATTGGATGGTGTAATAAATAAAACAAAACGTTTTATTCCACTTACTTTAGAATACATGAGACTGAGCGGAAGGCTCATCGCTATCGACAGCAACCAGACGAAGACAATTTTCAAAGTTACTCGCCTTCGAGATTTGTTGCGTCCAAACTTCATCGGATAGCTCAAAGACAAATATCTGTCCACGCTTATAGTACACAGATGCATTATTGAAGCTGTACAAAACAGAACATCCAAACAAATCCAAGCCAGACAGTAGATTGATGGAAGTGGAAAATAGCCTGTAATACATGAGAATATGAGGGAATTTTTCGAAAAAGTCTTTCGTTGAATACCAAAAAAAAAGTAATTTCACATCATATTAGAGAATGCTAATATTTCAATCAATATTCCGAATTACAACATTTCATCCTTTCTGTCTCTTTTTGTGAATCCTACTTGTTATGCTGTTTCGTAAAAGATATTACCATACGTATCGTGATGCCTAGCTAGCAACAGTCAGGGATTCAAAAAGGAATGTGAAATGCTCCGAAGATCATGTTATTTTAGACTAAGCTTAAAGCTAATCTAAACATTTCTTTGTTCACAAGAAACCATTGAATGTTTTAATAAATCTTCATTGTATCTGAACTAAGATCACATACAACTAGGCATGATAATAATCATTTATGCTTTCTCTATTCTAATTTACTCATTTAACATAAGCAATACATAAAATGGTTCAATCAAATTGTCTACTAAGAATTTTGCTGAGATCGTTAACGTACGGTAGGCAATTTTCTTGTCCAGCATTGGGAAAATTTACATTGCGATTATGTAAATCGTTGAATAATAAATTTTGAGTTAGTGAAAATACACTACCTGCGATACAAGTTTGAGTGCATAAGGTACACAATAAATGTCATCTGAACAATATATAGACGATATGTCTGCATTGATAATGTATGGAATATAGAATACAGGTGTCATAAATATATAGTACCTACAGTTCCAAAAAGAAACACCTATTATTTTTATTTTGATCACAATCGTAGAAAATCTGAATGGATTGTTGTGTGTTAATGCAATGGAAGGGACGGCTTCAACATTTAGATCATTAATTAAAGCAATTTCAAATTAATTGAGACGGATTAAGCAAAGCTTATTCATTAGTCCAAGGATTTTTTAACAAGTCAACTAATTAATTCAGATAAATTTCGAAGTAAACTTGTGTTCATTCGTCGACGAAAAATGATCAAACGATATTGTTTGTTTTCTTCAATTTTTGAAAGGAAATAATAATACTAATAATAATAGAAGGAACGGAAATCGAAGTTGAAATGTCGAGTTTTGATGTTGCCATCGTATTTCATATTTAGTAAATAGCGGAAGTTTCGATATAAGTTTATAATATTAAGAATTGAGAAGGACCGAGGAGAAGTTAACACGAAATCACATAGACATTTCAATAAAGTTATCGTGTTGAGCAACCTGACGAGTGAAAAATTTATGGATTTTGAACGGTAAAGTTTACGAATTGAGTGGAAAATTGTTCTGTCTTTTAGCTTTTAATATTCTTTAAGAATATAATACGTATTTAAGTTGGAAATTATTCAAAAATTAATATTAAATTTTCGAATGTTTATGTTTGAATTCCTGCATAATTTAAGGAAGTTAGAAAATTATGAAATCATTAAATATAACTCCATCTGCCTCAGCTTTACCAACAATTGAAAACATTAATAACTCAGTGGAACCAGTCCTGTCTGTGCCGTAATCGTTCCCGATTCATGATATTGAAGTAAATTGATATCCAACAATGAAAATTAACGAACCGTATTGTAATTATTTTTGAATTGCGTTTTGTGTGTGTGTGTGTGTGTGTGCCTTCAGATACTTAATGCGGCAAGTTTTTATAGGAACAAAGGCTTTGGATATTGATCCACATTTAGGTGTGATCTTTTTTCCCATTGAATTCCTGTTCAGTCCCTTTTCTCTTCATTACGTCGTGGTTGTAGTGCCAAAGTCGAAGTTATTGTTCGTCCTTAAACTTGATTCGCAACATACACGTACCCATTCAAATAATAGAGAAGGGTCACCTTTTTTTCTTCCGTTGTTGGTCGATTCTTGTTGAAGTGTGTGCTTGACGATATCAATTTGCGTGTGCATTTGTCAGTCTAGTGGAAACTGTATGTGCGGTGGACAATTCTCAAGTGGTTTGCTTTGGAAAAATTGCTGAGGTGATCACAAATTGAGTGTAACTAAGATGTAGAGTACTTCAATTATACAACCGTTCTTTTTACATTTTGCAAAAGCTTTATTCCTTTGAAATTGATTTAATTAATGGACTAGGAACTGGGTTAATTGGTCGGTAGGGGTTTTTTACTTTTGTCTTCTCGATCATTAAGTAGTAAGATAGAAAATTTTACATGATTTGATGTATTTCTGTCATTTAGAGCTTTTCCATTGACAATTTTCTCTGTTTTTCACGCATATTCGGTCAATACAGGAATTTATCCGACATACTTTATACATCAAATTGCCATACCGCCACGCCTGTTAGCACCCTGCTATAAAAAGATATATAGAGGTTGGGCGATGTTATGGCGTTTGATGTTGTTTGAAGTGCATATGTCTTGAATTGGTTCTTTATTTACTTTCAATAGATGTACTGAAGGAAAGCCCCTTTCAACTTTGCTAGTCTTTTCGAATGGCACAATTGCTGAAAGTATATATGAAGTGAAGATGTTTCCACCTTGCATAATATAAAACAGACTATATTGCTAGATCGATTGCATCTGCAAAAGTATCGACAAATTCATTTATCTTTTCAAAACTACCTTTTGATGTAATAAAAATGGGAACGTCATGAAAAATGTATTAGTCGACTAGAGGGGCTCACCTTCAACAAGCTCTAAAATTCTATCCTTTTCTTTTTTAATATTGCTATATAGCCAGGTTTTATGATCCTTTAATGCTACAGTTTTTGGATTATTATACGTTTCTCTATAAATATTTTAATAATAATAACATATTACAGTTAACACTTGAATGGTTGGTATTGTTTTATAAATGACTAAATGCACAAAACAATCAACAAAATGAAATAAAGGTGGACGAGGTTGTGAAGGCAAAACCTAATTAATTAATATAGACTATGAAGATTTGATTTTTACTCATTTTATCGAAAAACCGATCTAATATCCTTAATTTAAATCCGACACCGGCAAATCGGTGCTTTTTCACCCTTATCA
Organism: Iselma pallidipennis; assembly: GCA_037464855.1. Classification (NCBI taxonomy): domain Eukaryota; kingdom Metazoa; phylum Arthropoda; class Insecta; order Coleoptera; family Meloidae; genus Iselma; species Iselma pallidipennis. The sequence continues at coordinate 256,642 of JAZBHA010000004.1, forward strand.
AAGCAATATACGAACGCCTGTAAAATCGAACTGAACGGGTCCCGTGAGCAATACTTAATTCCTATATCTCACTCGGGTTTCCATCCTTAAAATAGGTCCATTCAAGAAGAAACCGGGAATAATTCTTCATAACTATATTTATTTTTAAGAGTTATTACTTGCGCCATACGAAAATATTTCAGGATAATTTTTAAAATGATTTTTTTTCAATCAAGGAAGTACTGGAACCATTAAATTTAAACAATAGAATTTGACGTGAAAGCAACAACAATTAAAATAATGAAGTTGCCGTTCGGTTGTAGCAAAAACAACCTACCCATTTACAGTGTGTCGATTAAGTGATGGGAATTGTTGACACACAACAATAAGATACTTAGTTTAGGAGATAGCTTTAGGATTATTGATGTTTATTCCTGGTGTGGGAGGAGATTCCTAAATGATTTTTATTAAAATGCTTGTTAAATGTTAATATTTTTTTCTGAAACTTTTGGGGTTTTTTGTTCTTAAGGATATCTATAGTAGAAGTATCCCTACAAAAGGAGCCATAAATGTAAATTTGAAAGCAATAAAAAGTAAAAAAGGAGAGATTTAATCAATTCAGTTCGATTATAGTTTCTATTTTTATTCAATCGATTATCATTATATTATTCAGTGTCAACTATATAAGGCAAGGACTGTTGAATAAAATATAAAATTACTAAACTAAGAGATGAACCAATTAAATTTGCAAAAGTTTTATCAATGAAAAGTAGTTTTTGCCTTGTTTTTAATTACTTTAATCATTTTTTTTTCTCAAAATCTTGTTCCTATCCATCGTTAATATAATCCCACTGCTTTCATTATCGCATAATTAATTACATTACTCTGACGGTTTTCCGGAAACTATTCAGCCACGCTACACCATCGCCGCCAATAATAATATACATATTACCTACATACATACGTTTACATGTAGTAGGTATAAAAACCGATATAAAGTTCTCATATATTCTATTTGGAGTGAAATAATTCAAGGCACGCGATCAGCAAATGCATTCTCATAATGTCACTGTTATCCGGGTTTATATTCTAGTTGTTGAATAGGAAGTTAATTGAGAAACGAAAAAGAATCCAATTCTGGATCTGTTGCTAGGAAAAATTCGTTTCCTTGACTCGTTTGAAAAACATCTATTATTATTAACGGATGTTCCCTTGTTGATTGCCTGTCTTCATTTTAAAAACATTAATATTTATTTCAAACAAACGTCTTAATATTTTTTCTTCAAAATAGAAAAGTTATTCTAGACTAGTATCTAAATTATCCAGGGAATCGTTGGATTATTTATGTTTCAACAAATACAGACGCTTCCTGAACACAGTTAACTAATTTTCCTTAAAGACCGTTTGTGGTTTCTTGTCAACATATTTATTGCATGCGAACTGGTCAAGCTTACATTGATGTAAAACCTCTAATATCTTTCTTAATAAATAATTTCAATATTCTAGAAGTATAAACAAAAATAAAGACCAATTTTCCATTATTTTCTATATTGGGATTGTGTTTTTTTTTTCTCCTAACAGAATGTAATTTTCTTATTTCTGTCGATCTAGCAATATCGCTTCAAGTGAAACGATCGTGAAGGGGCCTATAACTGTGCCGTTTGTCTATTTTAGTGAACTATAAAATACGAAATTTATTTGATCATACCTTGAATAAATCTGATAAATATTTAATCGAATAGTAATGATGGACAGTTAGTGATAAAAGATTGATTTTATTCTAAAAATATTTATTTCTTATTCATTTATGCGTTATTTAATTACTTTTTTCAAATATTTCCAAACAAAATTCCAAACTGTTAAATACTTGGACATCACTAGAAATAAATTGGTTATTTACATAAATTTATTAAATATTTAGATTAAAACATCACGTTGTTTAATAGTTAAAGACATAGATGAATTGTTTGGTGTAGATTTGGAAATAAATTTTTATAAGAAAAAAAAATTTACGGTAATTTTTCAGCACAATTTTCATCATTTATCTGTGGATAATCATTAAAAAATTGAATTGACTGAACAATTAAAATGTCAATAGAGTTGAAATTGGTTTGACAGGTTTCGTAAAGCTTTTATTATTCGTAGAGCTATTACTGCTAGTACAATGTGATAATGAAAAATTGAAGAGGTATTATATACTTAAATATACATCAATTTTCAAATTAATCATTGGCATTTATAACAAATATTTTCTCTTGTAATTGATGTTCAAAAATGTGTCCATCAAAACCGAATCGATATAAGATATAGATACAAGATATGAAAACAATTCATTTATAAATGAAACCTAGCCTGTCTATATAGATTCCTGTTTGACCAAAAATGGATTACGATTTTAATCCGTCTCTCAAACGTTTCAGCTTTACAACCGACATTCTAATAATACTTGTTTTGCTGGTTGGTGAGCTTCCAAAATATGCTACGTGTCTAGATTTTCATTGGCGTATTGTTTCTAGTTAATATGCCTAAATAATCCCCAATCTATCCCTATTTTTTTTCAATTTATTATAGTCTCACCCTCACCCCTCTTCAATCGAGATTACGTATAATTCTATTCTATACTGACTTGTCAATAATGACTTTTATATGAATCGTATCGTATATTGAATAAATGTTCCAATAATAGTTTGTCTTTTGAGTAACGTGGGAATTTCAGCATCGGGACGATTTTGCGTAGTTTCATTCAATTATTTCTTATTTGCGTAGCATACCGCGCCCTTTAATTCCATTCATTAGTGATGGATTTTCGTTGAAATTGGCACAAATTGAATGGCAATCGAATTATTCGCCGTATTCCCAAAATATTGTTTAGTTAAACATCAGATTTTTAATGAGGCTAATGATGGTTTTAGCCAGTGCCGGCTCTAGTTGCATCAGCGCCCCTATAGTGGCAGATATCATCATTATACAAGATGTTCTTATAATCGACTTCTATTATAACAGTCTTTGGCGCATTTGGTTTTGTGCAACTGCAGTAGGCTTACTACATCGAGCCGGCTCTGGTTTCAGTACAATAAAAGAGTCTGGTACTCTCTTTCAGAATTGTCCTTATGTAGAAAAATACATATAATATCTAATACGCTCTTAGTATCCACAAAATTGGGCTTTAAATACGGTGAAATTGTAATAAATTGAATAGTGGTTATTGGAAACGATTTATTTTTATCTAAGGGTATTTTGTAAGAATTTGGAAGCTTCCAAGCGAAAGGAATCAATAAATAACCTTACGGTACCTTGTACGAAGCAATACCAAATTTAGAATCGTCACTAGTGATATGAAATTTTTTCATATAATTCATAAAAAACGAGTGTGAAAAGAATGTTAATAATAACATGTTGATTATTGCTCGACACTTTATTCACTTTTCTATTATCCAAAATTTTTATAAAAGCTTACAGTTTGGAAAAGTATCATCCGTCTCAAGTATATGCTGACTAATCGTGAATCAATTTCAAATTACGGGGAAATTGTTTAGGAAAAAGCAAAAGAGAATTTACCAAATGTGTTTACTTTCGCCATTAAATAATTTTTTATCTGTTGATGAAATATCGATAGTTCTATATCGAAGTCGTAATACTTAACTTGGTTGATAGTTCAACGTGAATTGTTGTTTGTTGATTTTGTGTTGACTTTTTTTTGGTCGATCTCTAGTTTTTTTGATTTATTTTTGTGTTCCTGTTGTTGTTTTTCCAAATATTGCGACAGTCTGTTTTCTGTAGCAAAATTGTCTAAAATATACCAAACAATATTTTATCGTAAAGAAAAAAATCCCGTTTTTGTTGTGTAAGAAGTAAGGCTTTTGCTTTTTAAGAATGCTTATATTTGGTGTGAGTGGGAAAATATCGAAAAAGGAACTATAAGAGTATTTAGTGTCTCTTTTCCTACTGTAAATCAGGTGAAAATTCTGGCAGTTATGGGATAAAGTTAAAGCCGGTCGATCTTAATTGCTTTTTTTGTTCTTCCTTATCCTTGGAGGCAAGGGAGCCTTCATCGGGCTTTAATGGAAACTTGTAATTTTTGCTGATTCTCGAGGTTTATGCCAGAGAAATTGTTGGGGGTTGGAAAGTTGGAGAGGATGCACCGAACGTGCCTGAGGACTATTTCTGACCAAAGTTTCACCGATTCCTATTCACTTATTTCAAAGTTTTGTTTTTTTGTTTGTGGAAAAGAATAGATTTAATTTAATCGATTTCTTCTGTTTTTTGTGGTAATTTTGGTGTTTTTTTTTTTTGGTTTTCGTTCGACTGGTTGGGGAATCGAGGGGGAAATATTCAGCTGTTATTTTGGCTCGTAATTCTTTATAACGCAGCACTTATCTCGTCGTTTGTAACAAGGTTGGTTGTCATAAATCATACATGGTCGACAATACTGGAGGTGATTCATTTTACGGGCGTGCCATCGTAATCGTCCGTGAAACTCCTGGTAGTACAATATCTTAGTCCTGTTATTGTATAAAGTTTCGATCGATTAACGGTTAAAAGTTCTACTTATATTTACTTATAATTGGCATCAAAATATCAATTTCTTATAATAATAACAAACTTTAAATTATAAATAGAAGTTCGTACGTGTAGAATTGATTGTAACCTGAGATTTATACGCGAGTAAATGTTATACTAAAGAAACCGCCGACATCCTATGAGACGGATGAGTAGGATCACGGTCGGAGGCGAGCAATTTACGAGTAATCTCTTCGAGGATTTCACCCAGTAAAGTATCCAGAATCTACACTTAATGTGTTCGGTGTGAAAAGATTTATTTAAAGATGTCAAAGATATAATAAAAATTAATTTCATATCACAAAATCAACTTCTTATGGAAAAAGAATTTCATTATTTACCACTTAAAAATATTGATATTAAAAATTGAGAAAGATTGTGTTGATGTGGTAATAATGTGGTCTATTCCGACATATTTTCTAATTAATTATCATCCGTTTCACCACCATTACAACAACAACAACAACCACCACAAATTTATAGTGTATTGTTATCGTATACACTATATCGTATTTCCAACTTTTCCGCGATTGTAGTAGATTACATTGTCTATTTTTTTTCCAAAGAATTAATCAACCCTAATAGCACTTTTTTTGTTAATAGTAAGTCACAAATTTCCACATCCATTTATTTTGATTGATTTGATAGGGGTGAATTGTTTCTGTATTCCTCTTTCAAAAAAAAAAATCCTCAATCGATTTCGGTTTAATTGGAATTGTTGAAAAGATTTAATCTAAAGATTTGGGATAAGAAATAAGAAGACATGATCAATATTATCCATTCTAATATCTTTCGATATTGCGTGAGTCGTAAATTTCATCATTGACACTATCTATCTTATGATATTTTTGATAAGGGAAAACTGTAGTATATCTATACTAAAACATGACAGGATTCATCAGTTTTATTGTGAAGACCTTTTCTCGGTAGACATATTTTTCAATAATTAAATGTACTTGCTTTATGATTCTGTACGACATAAAAGTCATTACGTATATTTGTGTACTTCGGAGAAATATCATTTTTTGTTATGATGTTTCGCCTAAATTTTATTTTTAGTTTACCGTATATCATGCTATTTCATTAATTTAATAATCTAATGGAAATAATATTAGAAATATCACCCCCGATTTTTGCGTTAATTTAATTTAAAATAAGATATAATATTCTAAATATAAACTTACGAGAATGTTAGTTCTTTGAAGTTATTTTTATATATTTTTTAAAATATTTTTTACTGATATTGAAGAAGTATTGAAGTCATAAATTTACGCCACTATGAACATAACGTTTTATTTAAAATGTTGGCATAGAAAATTCAATTTAATTCCTCTATCATTGACTATCGGTATTATAAGACCCTTCCTAATCATTTGGTAGTTCTATTAGGTCTTACACTACCTAAACGTGGTATTATCGATTTAAGAATTTACTTTTTTGTAACAGGAACCAAAAAAAAAACACCAAAGACAAAGAATAGCAAGAGATAATCTCTGCTTTTATTTCAATAATTGATCTAAAAGGACCAATTATCCGTACTAGTAGTTTGGATATATACCTACATAGAAATAATTGATACAATTTTAATGTAACTTTCCTTCCCATTTCTACGATTACAGTATGAAATTTCACTGTGACATCTAAAGTGAAACTAATTTCCTGAAAGGCTGTTCCACCACCGATAGGCTAACATGCCAAGTCCTTTTATTTGAGGATCGTTTGGAATTTGGAATTTACTTTGACGTATTTGTTGAAAAGAAAAACTTTAAATAGACAGAAAATTCCCCAAAAAAGAAAAGAAAAACAAAAAACATTTATATAGAAAAAAAAATTTTTTGTTTATTAGTTTATAAATATATCCACTAAACTTACCCCTAACTAAAGTCAAAATTCCCAATGGCATCACTAGAATAGCTACCATTAAATCAGTGATTGCCAGTGACATGAGAAAATAATTTGTAACATTCTGTAACCGTCGCTCCCAACATATGGCAAGACAAACCAGGATGTTACCTGCAGCAGTTCCTACAGCCAACAATAATGCCGATAATGCCCACCAATTCGCATCTTCTTCTAACATAACATTTCTGATTGTATTGTTGCTATTGTGATTATTGCTAATATTATTATGATGTAGTATTATAATTGTTCTGTTGAATACTCTGGGATCGGCCATGTCCTGATAATGGGGGATCCTAGAAAAAAATCGGGAATTGTTGTTTCTAACACAATTGGTGATTTTTATTATAACTGTGTTTTTTTTCTCAAAACTACTTGTAATAATGGTTTAATAGTATTGTGTTTAATGGAAATGACTCAATTGCGTGTCTCTCTACTTATTATGCAATTATAACACTGGTGGAACAATTAATTTTCATTTCGGTCCACCCTCAAAAGCCTGAGTGAAGTCTGTTTGCTATTTAGCACAGTTCTTATTAATGATGTTTTCCGTGGATGTAGGATAGGTCGCTTGGGATTTTCACCATTTAATTTGATACATGAAAAATTGTTGCAAATTTTTCTTTCAAAAAGCTGCTATTTGGTTGCATATTATGATTGCGAGACGTTTATTTTATCTTTTCTTTTCTTTCTTATATCTGTGTATGTGTGTGTGTGTCTTTGGGACAAAATTTTATAGATGACAGCCATTGGGACTGAAATTCAATTTTCGTTTTGTAACTTTTTTTGTCAACGGTTTTACGATCTTTCATATTGGACAACATTGTTTCTATTGAAAGTTTTCGTCGTTGGAAATTTTCTTAGGGAATTGTCCCGTGTAATATCATAATAGATCAACGCCTCCTGATTAATATAATTCAACTACTGAAATTATTGATTCCAATTTGGAGAAAGCAAGTCAAGCAAAATTAGTAATTTACCACGTAAATTATATTATAGTTCAACTATTACTGATAATAATAGTTGCTTTAATAGTTTATATTATCAATAAACAAAATGTTAGAATTGCGAGAAATTAAAGAGTATTTCAGCTTTCAAAACAATAAGTTCTATAAACAATTGTAAAAGTAAAAGTTTGAATTGTTTATAAAATTTTCATTCAAGTTGATTTGAAATCTTTTGAAAAGTTCCAAATTTTTTTTGTCACATTCTTACATTTCAAGATAAACGATTTCTACTTTTGAAATTATGAAATATTTAGTTGGGAAAGTTTAAATGTAGGTGTATGATGAGTTGAGCAGTATGAAAAATTTTCGTACCACTGATATGATTGCTTTTTTATTATATTTAGCACAAATTTATAGCACTTTTCCGCGTTAGTTTTTCAAGTTGCACCTGTACGTTTATTTTTTAAGAAAAAAATTTTTTCAATCACTAGTTTCTTTAGTTTTCAGAAAAATTCGATGAATATCATGTTTCTTATTCAATCATTTTCCTGTTTTGAAATTACAAGAATTATGCACTAGTTTTAGGCACCTGTCGCGCGTCATAATTGGTTGAATGTTTCGCGTCATTCTTCCGTTGTTCCGACGCGTCCTTCCGATGCTGTGTCATTTGTATCACTAATTTCAGCGTTGCGGGAGAATCGTAACGAAAAACTGAAAACGTAAACCTGGATTGGTATGGTAAAGAACAGAATGTTGGTAGGTTGGCGGGCTAAAATATAGACGCCTGGCGCCTGCGTTTTGTCCTGTATGTATGAATCGGCGGCGCTTTACCTACCCCGTTTTGTTGTTGTTAATGGTGGAAATAGTAGTAGTGGATAAGAATATACACACATACAATATAACAGGAGTTATCATAACAGATGTTTCTCATTTCTAATTTTTGCTTCAAGTCATGGGCGCTGTTTTGTTGTTGGTTGGTGTAGGTTAAGGACATTTAATCAATCTCTTCATGTGTGTATAGAAATTTTCATAAAAGAAAATATAAAAGAATTATTTTATCAGAAAAACGATAGCAATTTTATGGGAGATTTTGAATGAAAATTTGATTTTACCGTAAATAATATATTTTAATGAAATCATAAATTATTATTGCTGAAAATGTGTTTGTAATTATTTACATATAACACAGAAATTTTCCATTGTTTACTTATCGAAATCGTTTAAATAATATATTAAATCCGTTACTATAAACTTCAACCCTAATTGGGCTCGAATTTATTACGGTCGGTTCAAATTATACGGCATAAACAACACTCACAAGAAGCTTAAACAGAAACTGATAATTCTCCAACTAATCTTGAATTTAGTTTAGTGAAACTATTCTGATTAACTTTTAATAACAACATGGAACGTACGCATATATGTAGGTAATGGGAGCTTTTTCAACTACATACTAATTCAGTGTTATATTAATTGAATAACTAATGATAATTCGTAGTGAAATTGTTTATAACTTATTGGGTGAATATTTTAGAAATCGATTTTATCAATAGATATACATATATTTTGAATGCAAATTTTTCTTGACTTTGAATTTTTCATAATCGACACGGGAATACGAACGAACGGGCATTGATATCCGTTTGTTTGATCGATTCGTAGAAATTGAATTGGCTTTAACATTTGAATCTCTAGCACGTTGTTAATAAGATTTTATGTTAATATTGTTTGAACTTTCTTTCGTTTTTCCCCTTCATTTCTTCTACTATTCAATTTTATTTTTAGGATAATAGTGGATATTTGAGGTCTTTGAATAAATTATTAGCAAAGGTAACGACTTGCTGTCGTAATCTTCATTTTTCTTAAATGAATTAAATATTAAAGTGAACCATACATATACATATTTAAAGAGGATTAATGAGAAGTTCTCAAATTCTGGTTAATTTGCTTTAAGTCATTTCCCTATTAGTGTATTCATAATATACTTGTATCTATTTCAAGTATTTATACATAATTCCTTTGATATAGGTACGGCATTTCTGTTAAAATTTTACTTGATATTGCGGTTCTCTTCGTATAAACCATTATTTTTCATTTATTTATTAATATTTGAAGGGATCAGTATTGCAGTTTGCAGTTATTTATGCACTATTTTCAATTCAATAAATTTTTTAGAAGAAAAACAAGGCCATCCTTTTCACATCAACTTTAATGATTTGAGGAACATTCCCCTATCTACTTATTAACTTAACTTTGTAACTTTATTGTAACCACAACTTAGTTTAATACTTTAATATGCTTGAATAGCTTGCTCGCTATACACTCACTGTGCCTGATTTCACTTGTCGTTATGATGATGTTTAGTGTTTTAGGATGGGAAAGATATGAATCTATTAGTGTTTTAATAGTACTTGTTGTTGTTTTCTTTGATTTATTTGCTCTCTGTAACTTTGGCAATATTTTTTCGCGTTGAAGAAAACACAAGAAAAAACTGACAACTCTTAATTTATTGTGTTAGAGTCTAGTAGTGAATAATTTATTTAAATTTTTGTAAGATATTGAAACTAATAAGGGAAACATCCTTTGTACCAACACGTAGTTAATTGATCTATGATGGAAAATACGCTTGACATCTTCAATAAACCAACCAGTTTAATTTCTAATTACTGTCGACGTTACAACATAGTGAGTAACATCAATACTATTACCTAGGTAAATTGCAAGTAAATTTAACAGTTATTCAATGTTGTAGAAACACTATAGAGAACTTGAATGGTTATAATAAAAGATAATTATGGATTCTCTATAGGTAGTTGTAATCTTTTATTGTTGCGTTTTCAAGATAAGTCTTTAGATTTTTATTGTATGTTTTATTTACTAAATTCTGATCGTTAATTCTGAACAACCAATTGATATTCAAGTGTGGAAAGTCGACTTTTATTTTTATGGGAAACGTGTGCTTTAATTTGAACAATAAAATTGAACAACCCCCTATTGTAGTCTACCAAAAAAAATATTAGAAATAACAGAGGGTTATAAAGATTTTTGTTAATTATTACAAAAAGACAGATGGTTAACAAGTGCGACTCAGTGATTATTATAAGTACTGTATTTGCAAAACAAGGCTTTGTTATCAGATAATATGTACCGCGCGTCCTCTTTTTTTTTTAATTATTCCAAAATATAATTGGGACGATTTATTTTATACGCACTATATTCGATTATTTACATAACAGGTAATAATCAGTGGATGATTTTTTTCTCGAATAAATATTGGCATTAGTTGTAAGATGCCATATAGTTCTGTTAGTATTTTCAAGGAAAATGTAACAGATTTTTGTTGAGTTTGAATATTTAGTGATTTTTTTGCACATTTTCCTTCGGTTCAGAGCTGAATAAAAGTTATAAAAGAATCATATACGAAATTTTCCAGGTTTATACCTTCATATAACAATAAATTGAATACACTGTTATATTACAATGGTGTATGTAGGTGGTTATGTATTTTTATTTGAATATTTACTCGAATTTGTTATTGATCGTTAAAAATCGAGTATGATTGTATAGCAATAATATTCGATGTTTTCTTTACTGTAAAATAGTTTAAAATACAATTCTGCTTCGTTAAATTTATTATAATAAAATGTCTCATATACGTATAGACGTATAATATGAGAGAAATTGTTGCAGAATTGAGATGTAAAGAAATAAAACTGAGCAATTCGTACAATTGATAGTTTCAGTTCTGAATAAAAATAAGGAAATTGAACAAAGAATTGTGGAGGAACATTTTATTAATGGAAAAGTTTCAGTCTTTTCATTTGCCAAAGTTTTGTCTTGAAAATATATAACGTACATCTAACTTTCGCATTAATCAAAATCTGGAACACAAAAAAAAATATTTTTCAAACAGATTTTCTATACCTATAATCGAAAGTGAATCAGACTGTATATGATACGTATCATATATCATATACAGTCAGATTTACTTTCAATTTATTATCAACAGTTGACACCTAAATGGTATATCATATATGTATGTATGTGTTTATTGTCCTGCTTTTTGTAATGAATGTAAAATGTTGGTACTTGTTAGCTTTTGAGGAACAAATGCATCAACCGTACACTAAAACCTTGTCTTGTTCATGGTAATAATCTCTCATCGGCAAACAAGAGCCTTTCCGGTTGAAAGGGAACTAGTCTCAGGGGCAAATGTTCATTCCTGGCCTATTTTATACTTCCTGTTAGATGATTTAAAACAATTTAGGCGTTATAAAGTGCCGGTGTAAATCAAATTAGTTTTTTCCCTCAATTTATTAATTTGCATAAATTTCAACTATTATTTAAAAAAAAATCACTAATAGCAGTAATGGTTCCATTTTGGGTGGATACATTTTGAAGCCACTACAATCGAATTAATTCTACTAATTATAGTCCCCTAAAACAACTAGTGACCTATTGTCATCGTCAAAGTTGATGATGTCGATAAAGAAGTATTCAGGCACTTGGTGAAATCCATTTCAATCTATTTCCATCTGTTTTATAATAGTATAAACATTAGATTAATTTTCAGCCGGATTTAAATTGTACCTCATCAATACTAATTGTTAGTATTAATAAAAGAGGTCCATGAAAATCAACGGTCTATAGAGATGATGACATTTGAAATAGTCGGATTATAGAGAATTTCGTGTCTAAATTTGTGTGTATGTGTGTTGTTATCACTTATCATTGTGTAGATGACGCAATATAAACGTCATCAGCACATAACTTTTTATGTAAATTTCAGGCAACGTCATCAATTAGCTTTTGTTTGAAAGTTTCAAATCTACCGCTGTCCCTTTTTTATAAAGTTATTCAGTCACATATCAAGTGCATGTGTGCATGAATAAGTGATAAATGATAGACAATAGATATACATGTTATTATCTTTAGTGCCCTATTTGTTTGTCCTTAATAAATTATTGATTAATTTTCTGTGTCTATTATAATACAATTACTTGATTTAATCAACATTTCTCGTCTTTACAGTTCCATTTCACATTACGTTTATATTATTATAATGAAATTTCACAGATAATGGATGTCTGTTTTAATGATTGTTCTATGAATTGTGAATGGTAGTTGATTAGTGGTATACCATTCAATCTACTAATCATTGATTAACAACATTTGACTCTAAAGACTAAACTGGACGAAAATCTATCCAACCCTTAATAATGTGTACAAACATCATATATAATCGTACTGTTTGTCAATAGATCAGGGATATGTATATCGAATAATTATTTAAATGACAAATTTACCACCAACATTAATTATGATTATATTGTAATCGAATTTATGAGATGTTTGTTTCATTGTCATTAATATAATTTACTTTTTGAAGCTTTGATCAGTCGACTGTCTAAATCAAAATCATTTTACCGTTTAATTTGTTTTCGGCATTTCTATCAACAAATTGAGTTGAAAAATCCCGAGTTTTTTTGTTGACTTTTAAAAGATGTATTTGGTTATCAACCATTAACTGTTTTTTCAGTGTTTACAGATGTAGTATACGACATTTTTCAATATTTTGTGTGAATATTGATGCTTGAATCACGATATTTTATGAGTTCTTTTTAATAAAAATATAAAGTTCTAAACATCTACTTTCAAACTAGTCAACCAGAAAACATTCCTTCTCTTTCAGAATTTCTAATGTTTATATTATATATTTTTCATTTGAATTTATCGAAACCTTGTTCGGAATCTCTATACATGTTATTTTAATATGAACATGAATTTAGAACTTTGAGTTAAAACTTTGTCTAGAGTTGTCTATTGTTTTACAGGAAAAATCTGTAAATATTCCACCTTTTTTATGAATAAAACTTTTTAACTCTGAAATAATAGAGTATTAAGTATACGTTATAACGTTTTTCTTTCTATAAGAAAAGTACCATAAAATTCGTATAAAAAACTATAACGTTAAGTCTTTCTTTCCTCCGATAAACTTATCGTTGAACTTTTAGAGACTTTTTGTAAAGCATATAACGAGATCCTGTCATTCTTGAATGGATATTTTGGATTTTCAAATTCAGGAAAAAGGTCAAAATCAAGTAACATTTCTAACTTGGCAGTTACCGAGTCGATTTATTGGAAGTTTTCAAAGTATTCAGTAATCTATTACACTAGGCATTTGTGGAGAGTTATCTTGGTGAAGCTGTCAATAAGACTGATGTATTATTTCTATGCAGATTCTAAGAGCAGTTTAGCCACTTTTGTGTGTGCATACTTGTTGTAAAATCTATTCATACTATAGAAGCTGTAACATATTTGTCAAAAGTTTAAATTAAAAAAGTTGAAATCGCCATACAAATAGTTTGAACAATGTTATTTTAATGTTTGTGTTTTTGTTATACGAGTATGTTTCTTTTTTTAACAAAAGCAAACTTGTGATCTCCGCTAACATATCTTGACAACATGAATATGCATATCTGCCAATTTTTTCCTTCATTTTCTTTTTTGGGGGCGTCTTAATTTCCAAACTGATAGTTCTCCGATTCAATCATTAATTCGATCCGAAAAATACAATCAATCACTGCCGTATGCCAAGAACGGGGGAAAAAACCCTTAAAGGACTAATAAAAAGTTTGTCTAGTAGCAACAACCATGACGTTGGTTCATCCACTTTATAAAAACTGTTTTAATTCAATATAGTTGAGTTGCTGGAATGAGTTTTCCGCTTCGTATCATTTCTTTATTATAAGTGGCAGTTCTTGACAACTGGATTTTATACAAATTGGAAAAATATTGCTCGTTTCATTTTTAGACATCTGTTATACAATAAACAACCCACTTTCCTATGATGTATTTCTTTCAAATATTTGAATGAGAAATAAGTTATGAATTACTTTATTGAGTTCACTAGGCTACTGCAGAAGAAAAGTAAAATTTAAACGTAATATAAAGTTTACTTGTTAATATTGCAAAAGAATTAAAATACAAAAAATTAAAATATTCCAATGGACGTCACGAGTTTTTTGCATTTAAATAACAAAAAATTACGCCTTTTATATGATTCTTTTTTCCGACTCGCCCACTCTCTAGTCCTTTTTTGGTTCGATTAATTTGTAGACTTTTTTGAAATAACTAACTTCACCCAAGCTGATAAGACTCCTTTGTTCGAGAGGATTTATATAAAAGCAGAACAATAAAGTCTCCGAATTACGGACAAGGAAAATTTTAAATTTTCCCATGAATACAAAACGTACTTTAACGAATTTCCTTTTTTTGTTACAGGTGAGCTGATCGACGCTATTTTATATGTCTGTCCGTCTGGAGAGTTGTGGTTTGTAGGTACTTGTATGTGTATAGTCAATAAGATCATTTTTGTGTTCGTTCCAAAATCGATCAACAAATTCGGTTTGTATTTTTATTTACTTTTTTTTTGGCGGATATCCGATTTGTCTATCAATGGAGAATATTTTTGATGGTTGAGCGAAAACCTTTTTTTTCTTCCTCGTCTTTTTTGTCTCTTGGTACACAAAAATAGCATGAAACAGAATTCGATAAAGATGTTGAATCTCTTTATTTTCTTTTTTCTCTTTTTCGGCATTGTTAATATTGTAAAAGAAAGGGTCGCTCTAATTTAACACAGGGAACCTGTCAGTGCTAATTATCTTTGAAGATGCTTGTGGCACTTTACTTGTTTCTGCACCATTACTCCTTTTACACCTTGTTCTCAGGCAATGACAATAGTCCATCTATTGTATAATTTTGAAACTTTTGTTCAGCCTGGTCTAATCGTGCAAAAATAATGATGTTAATTTGTTTTACGTTGAAATTTACAAAAATTTTCCATCCCATGTGCATGTATGTGAATATATCATGTGCGTGCAAAAAAATCTCTAAATTTAACTTCAGTCACAATTATTCTTGGTATAACAGAAGGGTGACAACAAACTAAAAACGAAACATATAAATAGTTAATTACGGAATTCTGCCTGATGGATATTCGTGCACGATAAAGGCAAAAACAGCAAAAATATATGTATACCGTCTAATTAATCAAGACAGGCAAAACCCACCTACAATGAAAAGTTTTAAAATAAAATTTGTTGTATTTGTTAATGAAGGGTGTAAGAAAATGAGATGATGAAGAATAATAATATTATAGAAAGAATCCGATGTTACGAGCAAGTCTTGACAATATTTTTTAATTGAATTTTAGTCTTTTGTTGCTATTCATAAAGTTAATTAGATGTTGATCTTGAAGGAAACTCTCACCTGAAAGAAGCTCCGATTTAAATATTTACAGAATTGTTCAACGAGAATAATAATTGACATAATACTTTCATGAAATTAGCATTCATTGAAATGGAAATAATTCCATTGATGTTTCTTATACGTATACACATACATTTTTAAAAAATTCGTGTGTGTGTGTGGGATATATTTATGAATATGTGTATTATGTATACATGTTTGCGTATAACTGTGGTTGTCAGTCAAGGAAAACTTTATAAATCACCTTCCCGACTCCCACACACGCACACACGTATATAC
Organism: Iselma pallidipennis; assembly: GCA_037464855.1. Lineage (NCBI taxonomy): Eukaryota > Metazoa > Arthropoda > Insecta > Coleoptera > Meloidae > Iselma > Iselma pallidipennis. The sequence goes on from JAZBHA010000004.1 coordinate 272,577, forward strand.
ACACATCCATATACACATATGTACATGTTCCCGAATGGTTCATTATTAATACTCGACGTCATCTTGAAACGTTTTTGCACTAAAAGCCTTTTTATTTTTTCCACTTGATCTATTTACTCCTGTTTTCTGCAACTGGTCTTTATTTTTATCCTTGTTTCATAATATTTTCTGTCTCTTATAAAAATGTAGATCCTTCTTATAATGAACCAACTTGGCTCAGTTCTACCTGTAATGAACTAAAAGTAATGATCATCACAAAAGAATATTAATTGTCACGTAGTATTCTACCACACCGACATTATGTAATCTCTGAAAATGTAATTTCAGTTATGTCCTAATCGATTATTTTCCCGGTATACGCCTATACACATAATCAGGTAGAATGTGATTAAATTGAACCGAACTTGGGAGGAATTTATTATTTGTCTTTATGTTTTTTGCTGTGTATAGTATAGAGCTTTTTTCCTGGCCATATGTAGATCAACGGTAGTAAAAAAAAAGAAGCTTTGCAAACACGATTTCGGTTACAGGTGGAATTTTTCGATGTATTTTTTATCGATTGGTTAATTTATTTCCAATCAAGTCTACCTTACTGCCTCATAATCGTTAGTTACATCATTAAGTTTATTCATTCGTAGGGATCGAATGTTTTTTTTTTTGGTAAGGAGCGGTTCTATGAAAAAGTTTTGATGAAATCCCGGAACAATTCATCCATTAGATTGCAATTCTTCTAGACAAATGACACGGCTTTTGCTAATGGTTGCCATGCTGACGTGTTTCATTAGCGTGAAAATCATAAATCATCACATTAATATTGTTTTCTGTCACGGCAAAGTTACGTTTTCCGGTGTATTACAAGAAAATTGTGGCAAAGATTGTGGGAACCAGAAAATATGTTTAAAGATGGATTTTTATTACAAAAATTTTCAAGTGTTTAATGTCATTTTTTAAGATTGCAATAGTTTTTTTGTTTGTTTCTTTTTTCAGTATAATACATAATTCGTATACAAATTTTATTCTTTTATTACATTAGGGGAGACATCTGGAAAATGAATTTTATTCAAACTAAGTTTAGAATTTAATAAAGAAGACTTAATAACTTAGGGTATAATATATGCGAGACCGAGACTACCTTATTTTACTTACGTTGTCGGTCTGACATTTACACAAAACGGAAGTTTTTCTTAATACTTACGAATTCTCTAATTTGAAATAAAATACTCCTTACCAGTTTTCATAGCAATAATCAATAACTCTGTTTGTTGCTGCAAGCAAATGTTGCAATTAGTATCACGAATAATGAACGGGTAGTTTATTTGCAATTCAAAAAAATTATAAAATATTCAAATTTTCTTAACTTGTTTTTAATTTAGTACGAAAGAAAATAACAATCGCTGAAGTTATCCTCCTCGTCGTCCACGATGACTGTTTTTGGCAGGTGAACGTTATTCTGCCAGCAAGTCCTCGTCAGGTCTTCATGGACGGTCTTCTCCTCTCCAATTTACAGTCAAAAAACTCGACCAATAGTAGATAAGCATATAGGTATTTGATATAAAGGTCCTGCTTAGAGTTCTTGTTGGCGGAGCGAAATAAATCGACAAGGACTACGGACTAAAAACTGAAGTCCTCCTCCTTGATATTTTAAATTTTCCGACGCCCTCTCACGACTGAAATTGAACACTAAAAAGGGTAAATTCCAATAACATAACGCCCTCTATATGTGTTCCTTCTGAACTCAGGGGTGGTTTTTAAAGGAATATTTTCATTTCTTTATTTATACTCAACCATTGCGAGAATCCTGCAGAATGGTTGTCACTGTAGTACAATGGAGGGCGCTTTTGTTGAAATTTCTATCATTATTGTTATTATTGTAGACAATTTGATTTATATTTTTTTCTTTTATAGTAGATAATCTAACAGATATTGCCTTGAAAGCTATATAACAAGGCACTATTAATTAATTAATCAAATACATCCCAGTAGTTTTCGGTTTATGAGTTTCTTGATTAAATCATTTAATGACTGTGTGTGTTCGTGATCTACACACACACACACACACACACACACACACATGCTTATTTTAATCTTAAGATTTATGGAACACAAGTGATTTTCTCTTGATCTCTTTAAAATGTATAACACGGCAATATTTTTTTCGTTTAATGGATTATTTATGTTGATTTCGATTATTTCAAAAAAAAAAAAGAGGTCCATCAATTTAGAGACTTTGAACGTAAACGATAAACTTTATGACCATGGATCAAAGACCTATAATAAACGTTTGTCCCTGGTAAAATAAGTGGACGATAACTGAATTGCAAAAGGGGAAAATCATCGACTATTTTTTTGGTAACAGTGATGGTTCATATCGTCAAATTTTCCTTGTCATAAAGAATGATTTTGAATAAGTTTGTCAGTCGTGTGCGGCGAAGTGTAAATTTTAATTCAATTTCAATTCCCTGTAAAAGTTACAAAGTTATTTCTGTAATTGAATAATAATAGTGCAATATAATTCTCTTATTGTTACATGTTTTACACAGGATAACAGTTTTATTCATAGTTATTTGATATAATCTTTTTTTTCCGACCAACTTTAGTAAGTTGTTTGAACAAGAACGAAAAATAGGACAATGGTTTGTAAATTTGTACTTCAGATGAGAAAATGAAGCGACGTGTGCGAGTTGATAATACGGATTTGTTCTCGTAGGATGACGAAAGCTCGCCGTTAGCTTTCAGCTAGCCTAGCTACAAGACATTGGCCTGCATATATTAAAATATTTAGAATGTAACTGGATGTTTGGGTGTTCGCACGTGTATTTATGTATGTGTGTATGTATGAACATGGATTAGGGTGACTTTTCTGTGAGGAATTATCAATCCAAACATTTACTAATTTTGGACAAAGTGTAAAGTGATAAGTAGTCCCTTTCTGCTCGTGAATATAAACATATCCACTCCTGTCCATTTTGTTTCTACGTATTTAGATCACGAATCCATAAACATTTCCATTTCATTCAAGTGAATTTTGTACCAAAAATACTCAACAGACATGGATCGAGTTTTTATTTTTGTTTCCAACGTTTTTTAGAAAATCCCTTTGAAATTATTTGGTATTTGAAACCATGTTGTTATGTTCAAGATCGGAGGAGTGATGAAAAATTACACGATTTACAGGAAATTTATATAAAAGTTTTTTTATCAAAATACATAGAATACCAACAATTATTAACTCGGTTATAACGACACTCGGGGGACCTGGAAAATAGTGTCGTCATACTCGGGTTTCCAAATAATGTGGGTGGATGATTGGGAAAAAGAACATTTTTTAAAACTGTACTCGCTGTTAAATTTTCGACAAATTTTGGCGATTTTTCGACGTTAAAACCGGATTTTCAATGCATTGTATTTAATGGTAAGTTGGGAATGGCTTAGTTTTGACGCAATAACCGAGTTGGCGTTATAATCCGATGCCGTTATAGCCGAGTTCCACTGTATTTTAATTGCGGTTCTCCTTTGTTCTCATTGTTTGAAAAGATCTGTCATTCATCCAGCAATGTGATGAATTATCGATGTCCTACTGTAGTTGAAATTGGAAATATTCGATTACTGGTTTGCTTGATTTGGGGCAGTGTCATCTTAAGACAGGCAGGGTCGCTTTCTTCACATTTTATAAACGAGATGGAGGTAAAGTTTACCGGGCGGAAAACGCCTAAGTTCACGCTTCAAAAACGTTGGCGACCTTATGGTGTTGTTGGTGGTGGTGGTGACGGCGACAGTAGTATTGGTAGTAGTGAATGTTCATTGAAAATGGTTTGAGAGAAAGTTCACGTTGGTCGATGTTCTTAAGAATGTTTTATTAGCACTTCAAATTCAATTCAAGAAACTCATTCACCAAATTGACACCGTATTGTCCTTAGCTTTTCGCATAAGTAAAAGAATTAATTATAAAATCCACAAAGCCATTATTATCCTTTATTAGGACACGACGTATTATAACAATATGATATTGTTTGAAAATTCAACGATATAGACCAGTGCCGGATTTACGGTAGCTAAGCCTCCAAGCTAAACATTTTTTGATGCCCTTCCAGAAGCAAATTTGGAACTGTATTAGATATAAAAAAAAAACACGGTCTCGATCAAAGGGAGTTGAGCAGCTTTGAATAGTGCGGACGCGGCTTTTTATTACATATTTGGTTAGCATACGAGATACATATATTTTTTTTATAAAAATTTGATTCCATACTTCCATACATTACCATAATTTGTGAGGCCCCTTGAAAGATGAGACCTTAAGCTATAGCTTGTTAAGCTAATTGGTAAATCCGGCACTGATATAGACAAATATAATTAGATCAGTGACTTTATTTCTTCATTTTATTCAGTCACGTGTTGATAGCACTCATGTATGTACATGCACGCACATACATACATTAAAATTCTCGTCGAGGCACACGAGTTAGAAATTTATTTTAAAAACACCGAAATAAAGATAATAAGTTGTTGAAGATATCTTTTAGAATCATCACATTCACGTTGTGCTACTGTTGTTACTATCCAGGGATATCTCCTTACCAAAATACACCTAATTTACTGTATAATTGCTTTGTAGTGGATGAGCGAGCGTCGTGGATTATAAAATTGCTTCAGTTTTTTAATTTAAAAAAAATATATACTGCCACCTTTACAACAAGGGGTGTTTTTTTTCTAGTGTTTATAAAATACTTCCACGTTTGAATGTTAACAGCTTTTAGATTACTTTTAAACGTCGTTAAGACCGAATGCGATTTTTGAGTTTTTAGTAAGGATTAAAATAAAAATGGACACTTTAAGTACATTTATTTTCTCAACTGTAACATATAGATAGATTTTTTTCTTTTAAATATACAAAAATTAATTATCCATTCACGGTTTCTATTATTGCTATTAACTTACAATCATTCATTCTTTATTAACTAACATCACATAATTTTATTTTTGTTTCCTTTTTGTTTATTTGTCGAATATTAAATTCTAGTTTTGATAATAACTGATAGGTGGATTGTCGTTATTTTTTTCAGTTTTAAGACGTTTATTATAATTAAGTACTACGAAGAAATATTAACAATATTTTTTTACACTTTACACATGGAATTTTTTTACATAATTTATATCTTTGGTTAATGCTTAAAGTTAACATACATTCGCATTACAACATACATCATTACGTGATATTACTTTTATTGATTGATAAGCAAATCATTCAATTCAGAATAATATAATTATGAATTAAAATCACATCAGAATAAATATATTAATGTTTAATAGAAAGTCTTAATTTATTCTTTATTTAAAAAGAAACTCAGATTTTTTGAAAAATGAAAAGCACAAATCAGTTCCAATAAAACTTCAGATATTATGCATTCAACAGTCGTGGTCGTCGTAAGAATCATTCCGTTCCCTGAAATTCGAACTAGGCGTCCTCACGACCACATAAGAGGATTCTGTTGAAGCTGGTGTAAGAAGAGGTGTACCCTGTAGACTAATAGCCAGTGGTAATGTTGATGGTGTACATAAACTGGCTGCTCCACGATTCTCATTCACCGATCTATATCGTACCGGTCTTGATAACCTGTAATATTTTTGAAAGCTTTTCAATCAACAGCAACAAAAGATTAATATTTGAATATTACTGTGCTATTAAGTAATATTTGAAATATGTAAATATATGATTTAGAGTAGATATTGAAATAGAGACAAACAGACAACACGTCTGTGCAAACATCTTAATTAAATCAAATATTTACCGTTGACATAGTTTCAATTTGAATTTCATTTCTAATTGGGATTTGCTTTGTGTAGATACTTATAGGTAGATAAGAGATTATAAATTGTAAATTTGAATTGTTTCTTTTCCTATATCAGTAACAAATTCCCAAACTAGAGTCATGTAAATTAATAGGAAATAAGGCAATAATTTATCCCGTGGTTTTGTAAACGGAAAGCCTTTTGATTCTACTTCGTGTAATTAAAGCTATCAATTCAAATGACATTCAGAAAGGGATTTTCTTCTTAACACAAAATCCAATTAACACATGTATTTATTATTCATTATTTAACACTTTAACTGCCACCATGAAGATATCAAAATTGGGACTACATGGCCATGCATTTTTTAGCGTAACTTTTTCCAATTTTTTGAGAATACCTAATATTAGACTTATCGTTGCTGTACAAAATGCACGACCGTTTGCAGCTATAAAGCAAAAACTAGCCTCAACTTGAACTTAATATGAAATGCATAGTAGCTTCTCGTGGCAGTTAAAGTGCTATAACATAAAATCCTTGTCACATACCTTTGACATCTGCAAAGAAGCAACCTGATAAATGCCGCCCTGAAGGTTTTGTTGAACACTGTATAGATAATAGGATTGATGGTGGAACTCACGTAACCTAACCATAAACATACCACAACAACATGTTGTGGTACATGACAATCAGGACATGCAGCAAATAATATATTTAATATGAAAAAAGGTGCCCAACATAAAACGAATGTAAAGAATACTAATCCAAGTACTTTAGATGCTTTCTGTTCAGTAGCAACTGAATTTGCGGCCATTGTTTTTCTTTTTACTCTACCAGCTAGTAATCTGAAATTTGAAAATAAAAAAAATAAGACAAGTTACTTGTATAACATGTTTAGTTGCATCTATGATGCTAATAACGATCGTAAATAACTGTTTTAGTGCAGTAATAGAACGATGCAGTGGAAATTCAAAGTACAACGTCTAATTATTATTATTCGCCATGCAACTGCATAACTGCAACAACATCATCAATTCATTGTCATGAATTACTTAGATGATTCTTGAGTAATATATTGAAGTTAGGAATTTTATCATATTTCTCATTGTTGTTGTAAACTTTATTATTGTTGTTGTTGTTGTTGTTTAAGTTAAAAAGTTGATACAACAACCTCCTCCACGAAAAAACAGTAAATCCTAAATCTTTTTCTTTTTATTTTATCCTCCTACATATACAATACCGAGCTAGAGAGTTTATACGGTGTCCAGCTTAGAGAGAGAGATTACTCTTGAGGCAACAATGATAATAGAGGTGATGGTGGTGACCGCGTAGTAATAGTAGTTAATTGTACTTTAACATAAGTTGGAAATACCCTCTGACCTTACAACCATCCAAGTTTAATCATTAAGTTAGATAAGAGAGAGAGAGAGAGAGAGAGAGAATTGGACTACTCCGAATAACGACAGCTTTATTATATTTTGCAAATTGATACGCAAACTATCCTCATGAGAGGTAGGACCTCTATTATCATTCTATAACTTTGAATAACTGATTCAATTATTGCCTGTTCTTTTTGTCACAGTTTGGCATCGTTTTTCAAAGATTTTTCTTAATGAAAGATACAATAATAAAACAAAATTTATATGGCATCTATCCACAAAACAAATGCTGATTAGATTGGAAAGTTTTGTGAAATTCACTAAATGGACCGTTCAGATTTATACTGGAGCGTTTTTTTTATCCAAATCGCTATAATAGACTACATTTAATCTGTCAGATTTTCTTCGTCTTTTTTCTTTTTGACCTGAATAGGTACCTATCGGATTTATTTGATAAAATGGAAAGTTGTAAAATATTTTAAATTCTATCAAAAACGTCTATTCCATAAGATGTGCGCCTTCTATCAATTTATCAAATATAGGAAACTTCGAACAAGGCAAAAACACGATTACAATAAATTCAATTTATTGTGTAAACAACGTAAATAAACGATTTGAAAATAAAATTTCATAAAAAAAGGAAATTTTTAGTTTCTCTACATTGCTACTGGTAGATTTCTAAAATCCCATTTCAAATTCTATAATATTCATAAATGTTTACCAAGTTGTGACTTCTGCAAAAGCTTTTTATTTCCGTTTTTTTTCTCTGTAGTGTTACATCGTTTGAAATTAAAATGAAAAAGTGGCTAAATGAATTGTGCACAATATTGTCCACAGCTCAGTTGACGAAAACTATGCGATACCAACCCGAAACGTTAATTCTATTTGATTTAAATTAATTGCGACGTCACGTTTCAAAGGATTTACTCTAATTGCAATATTGTATGATGCATTCCGAAAAAAGATGCCTTTTTTATATAAACCGAATCTAATCAAAACTAGGTATAACTTGTATTTTTGATAAAATAAAATAATATTACCTGAAATTGGATAAATTCGATGGCATATTATTGAGCTGTAATTTGAGCGACCTTAATTTACAGTTACGTGTCTCTCGTGCTATATTTTCTGGTGTTTGTGTGCCTTGATCTCGTCGTCCTCCCAGGACTTGAGCACCACCGCTACCACCATTAGCGTATGAAAGTTGTGAATGTGATGTACTCATGCGGATATTACTATTCGATCTGCAATGATAAGATTGATGCATTACAGTAATAATGTTTTGATTCTCTTTATTTCAAAAATAAAATCTTGATATAAGACTAACCGTCATATTACAAGGAACTGATGATAAAAACCAAAAATAAAAAAAAATAGTCGGTTAGGGATTTCATTTTAGTGGGATTAGATTTATTTGACGTAATGAAAGGGCGTAACAGGATCCTGTTAATTTATAGTCGATCGATAAGAAAAGGGACAATACGGTACAAAGAGTTCTTTTAATTATTGCTCTCAAGTCACCCAACAGTGCGAAAAACGGATGTTAAAAGTTTTTCTCGTTCTAAAATAACTCACACAGTAGTATTGCAGGATAAAAAAAGCTATGATTATAGGTAAATGTTTCTCACCGTTCACCAGATCCTGTTGTTCTCCACATTGTATGTTGTGTAGCTATAGCTGGTGTTCGATCTTTCGTTCCAAATCGTCCACCTAATCTCCGGAATTGATCGTTTTCCGGATGTTCAGCAGCGAATCTTGCTTTCTTGCGTAACAATTGTACAGTCAGAGCATACGTCACTACCATTATCACCATCGGCACGTAGAAAGTTATCAATGAACCGAAAACGAAGAATGCTCTATTATTGATAACACAAGATTCCGGTTCAGGCATTATATTCTCGTGGTTAATTATACCTGTAATAGAAATATATAAATATAGATTTAACGATTTTCTAAATCATTAAGTTTTGTCTATATTCTCACCTAATACAGTAATTGAACTCGATACGAGCATGGATAGCAACCAAACCAAAGCTATTCTCATAACAACGGTTCTTGTTGTTGTACTATGTCTTGTCTTTAAAGGATTTCTAATGCCCAAATATCTTCCTAAACTGATAAAGCACATGTGCATGATGGAAGCTGAACAAGCTAAAACGTCACATGTCACATAGACATTACACCATACAACTCCAAATGGCCATTTTCCTGCAGAAAAAGCCATCATCAGTTACGCCTCTCGCACAAATATTTAATTTAAACAAAAAAAAGTCGATAAGTCCAAATTTCATTGCGACAGAGACTAAAGATTCGTTCACGAGGATAATAAAACGATGAACAACAAAAAAAATGGACCAAAAATACAACTAGAATATTTTTACTGAACATTTATATTCCCACATGATTAATTTTGTTTCCTACAACTTCAACTTGTTATATAGACTTACTTGCATATACAACAATGAATGTACTTTATTTATTTATTTTTCTCGTTCTTCCGCTTTTCCTTTTTCCGTACAACTTGGCTTTTAAAAAAGTTGCGCGGTTTTCCAACTACACCAGAATATTAGATAAGGAAGACATCTTAAGGTATGTGATGCGGCGCCGGACGACAAGGCCAAGATTTATAGCGACTGGAACTGAAACGTGGACGGACTTTCATGAATGTGAACTGTGCGCCAGTTTTGCGACAGTGATAACCTTGAAGATTATGTGAATCTAACGAGAAGCTTTACCCTTTAATCAAGAAGAGGGATAAAGTCGGGAGCGGCGAAAAAAAAAGTTTCACCGAATAGGGAAAAACTGACGAAAGTTGTCTTGATTTTATGATTCCCAATGTTAATTTAATGATTTGCGATATAGAAGAAATAAACATCGAAAGCGAGTTTTCAGTTTTAATATCGCATAAAACTGAATGTCGATTTAAAGGTGATGATGATATTTTGGATGTAAAGATTTAAAATATTATTTTCACTTTTATGTGTACACAAACTTCTGTGTAAATTTTGGTTCGCAAAAAATACATTAAAATGCACTTTGATGTACAAAAAAACAACCAACAGCCGAAACCATAAATATCACAACATTATGTGGGAATTATTAGAACTCTCTCCTACATTAAAATAGAATAGTTTTAATGGGGTGTCGACGCCATCAATTCACTCTCATAAATATTATTCGTTTAAATGACAAGAATAGACAATCCTAAAACTTATTAGTCACATTAGGTATCTCTTCAAGAACTTTCCGCTAATAAGGGGTGTGACGATAGATTTTTCGTTAGATTAAATGACAAATAAAAATAAACCGGTTGCTTTTAATGAATCTTGGAACAGAAGTAGTTGGAACATATGTCGGAGACTGAATTATTAAGGTGCAGTCGTGTAATTGGAGGAAGCACCTAGTAGACGTACCTCATTAATAGAAGAGTCATAGATACTGATAGTCGGACAAAAAAGCGAAATAACAACGTTCCATTGATGTCATATTATTCTCTAAAAAATATTCTTATTAAATATTGAGAAAATTCATAAAAGTCGTTGTAATCATTTATAATTTATTGTAATTTTCGTTGAGACAAAAGGCAAAAGCATATCAGCTAAATACACAACAAGCAAAAAGCTATTGCAACCTCTGTATAGCTTCCAAAGAGAGCAACAATTCTCTCCCTCCATCTAACTGAAGAATGAATATCCATTGCAAAGCCCCTGAATTTATTTATTTTTAATTTGTGTCAGGGATTGAACTTTGTTTGCCTGCAACGATTTCGATTTATTTCCTCTTCCGTTATCAAGTTTTCTCTTATTTCTCTCTTTATTCATATTGTCTTGCAGCGTTACGTATTGTTTTCAGCTTATTTTCTTACAGTCTACTAACTTGTTCAAAATTGTATTTTTCATCATAGAAAATGTTTCTTTGCTTTGGGATTTTCGAAAAGACCTTACACAAATTGATGTACTAATTTAGATAGATGTGAAGAAAATCTAAGTTATTTAACATAAAATTTTGTTGTTGTTTTTGTTGTTGGTGTTTATTGTCACTGTCGTCGGTGTTTACAAGAGATAAGAAAAACAAATGTTTCATCTAATATACGGTTCGTTAATTAATCTATCTTTCATTAAAATGTAAGTACGAAGGTTGCTCAATTAAATTTGGGAAAATTTCAATTACTGGCTACTACTACCAGAGAAATAGGGGAAATTAAATTTGTAAATAGATTTTCTCGTTCAATACAGTACTTCTTACAAATTTTAAACAGGAAGAGAAAATCCATTTACAATTCTGTAAGAAGTGTTACTATGTAAATATATTTAAAGAAATAATCATTGAAAAAAATTGTACGAGTACATAATTGGTCACGTTTCAAATTTAATTTGTTTTTTCTTCAGTTTAGATCAGTGTTGAACATGAATATTTCAGCAGAATGTGGAATGTTTCAGTAACATAGCGGTCGTATTGTGTTTGCGGTTTCAGCGTTTTTACGTTATTAAAACTGGAGAGAAGGGTGAACTTTCCAACTGACTGATAACACATTCTCTCGACAGGTACATATTACTGTTTCGTACAATACATACATATAGTATACATATACAGTATACACAAGAGATCTAATCAAGGGCCTTCTCTATCCTGACCCTGTGCCTGGGCTGTTTTCATTGTTTTGGTTTTGACGGCGAAACGATGCGCTCCATTGACGGCACACGGTATGCTCATCAATCCGAAACGGTAATCCCTGCACACAAATACACACTAATACTCACACAGTATTGCTCTAATTTTACAGTAGAATTTGATGCAGTTAATTTTCAAGTTTAGAAGAAAAAAAAAGGTTATTTTCCACACCAAAAAAGGAAAAATTATCACTGAATTCTAAAATAGACAATCTGGGAAAAGAATGCCAGCACTACGTGTTTAGATTATCAAACTGTGGATAGATGCGATTAAAACAAAAAGTGAGAAGGTTGTAGGGTTTTTTTCGCTGAAATTTTTTTTGTTCTGTTTGATCGATCGATTGCAATTAGGTCCAGACTTCACACAAGGGAACCGCCATCATGCCTATCGACAATTAAAGTAAATAGTAGTAGTATTTTTGTGTGTTGGAGTAATAATCCGATTGTTAGTTTAATGCAATTTCCACGTTTTTTTTCCTATACGTTTCCTTATTGTGTCTATCATTTCTTTATGTTGTTGCCAAGTTTTTGTTCCTTTTTTTATTATTACAGAGTTTGAAATTTTGTTCTTTTCATTTAATACCACCATCACCCCCACACCGTTCCAATGTATCAAATTAACGTTGAACGTTGACGTTACTTTATTACAGCGTCAAAATCTGGCACAATGTATTTATTATTTTTGGTGACGGTGAGACAGGCTGTATAGGGACATAGGCCATGATCTATCCAGACGGGTGGGTATAAAGAAAAAAAGCAATTTCTACCTTCATCCCGAAATCACATCCACCTTACATATCGAATTTATGATCGAAATACTACACAACACAACCTGTAAGAGAGAAGTACAAAAATAGTAAAGGAATTGTTGAGATATGTAAGGGGGGTGGGAATTGACTTGACTGTGATAGAGGTGTCACAGGTGAATTCGACGTTCCAATACATAACATTAAAAGCAATCGCTCGATTTGAATTGCCTCATGGGAATAACATTATATCTCATCAGATTTTCACATTTCACTGAAATGAGAACTTGATTATATATCCCAAATAAAGCAATTTGATTCTGATTTGTTATTGTTGTTGTTTTTTTTTCTGTTTCTGACAGAACACCAGAGCAATGTCCCAGTGTTGTATCCTTATTGGCGGAAAGTTACAATCCACACGTACGTTATGGTGCTGCTATGGCTCTAGGTATAGCCTGTGCTGGTACAGGTTTAAGAGAAGCTATCGCCTTATTGGAACCAATGGTGATGTTTGATCCTGTCAACTTCGTACGGCAAGGAGCATTAATTGCTTCAGCGATGATTCTAATTCAACAAACTGAACAAACTTGTCCAAAAGTTGGCTTTTTCAGGCAAACTTACGCTCAAGTAATTTCCAACAAACATGAAGATGTAATGGCGAAATTCGGCGCTATACTAGCTCAAGGTAGATTAAAATGTCATTTTACTCTTTAGTATCAGAAAATGTATATAAAAAAACTTCTTTAGGTATTATTGATGCTGGTGGTCGAAATGTCACTTTATCACTACAGTCTAGAACTGGTCATATGAATATGTTAGCAGTTGTTGGTACTCTTGTTTTTACCCAATACTGGTACTGGTTCCCATTGTCTCATTGTTTAGCGTTAGCTTTCACACCTACCTGTTTGATTGCCCTCAATGAACAACTTAAGGTAATGTCTTATAATCTTTCGAATATAAATATTAGGAGTACATTTCTGTTTTAATTAATTTATTTATTTATAGATGCCCAAATTAGAGTATAAATCTAATGCTAAACCAAGTTTATACGCATACCCGGCACCTTTAGAAGAAAAGAAACGAGAAGAACGTGAAAAAGTGACAACAGCAGTATTAAGTATTGCAGCCAGACAACGTCGACGTGAACATGAACGTAAACATCGCGATGAAAAGATGGAAGTCGACGATGAAAAAGATGATAAGAAAGCTACTGATGAAAAGAAATTGGAGGAAGAGAAAAAGAAAACTGATGATAAGAAAACTGATGATAAGAAAACTGATGATAAGAAAGCCGATGATAAGAAAACCGATGACAAGAAAACCGATGACAAGAAGACCGATGACAAGAAAGCTGATGATAAAAAAACTACAACTACAGGAACTGATAAGAAAGATGAAAAAGAAGAAAAGAAAAAGGAACCAGAACCTAATTTCGAAATTCTTAATAATCCTGCAAGAGTTATGCGACAACAATTGAAAGTTGTTGCTGTCAATGACAACAGTCAATATGTTCCGTTGAAAGATGTCACCATTGGTGGTATTATAATGGTTCGTAATTTGAAACCGGGTGAAGAAGAACTTGTTGAAAACGTTGCTGGTGAGAAATTGGAAAAAAATCTACAATGTTTTGAATTTTTTTTGTTAATTGATGGCCTGTATTTTTTGTTACAGCATTTGGTCCTAAAGGTGACGATGAAAAAGAACCAGAACCACCAGAGCCATTTGAATGGTTGGAGGATTAAATTTATTCAAAATTAGATTAAGTTCATGGTATCGTCAATAATAAATACTTAATATTAAATAATCTGTATGTATGAAATGTAATTCTGAGTTGTAATAAATTAATTTGAAAATTCCGTATTTTTATTAGTTTTTTTTATAATCACTTCAATCTCTTTAATTGCGTAAGAAATGGCGCCTGAATAACATTCCACTAATATTAATGTCTCGTCCAGATGTTCTACAATTTCCCTCCGTTTACAATCAAACTTGTCCCATTCTTCTTAGAATAATTTCGGGGATGATCCTGAATTTGAAACGATATTTTCTTGAATTCCAACAAAATCCAACACAAAAATCCGAATATGATTGCGACAGTAAATCTTTTAGAAAAATTTGAATAGAAACGAATTGAGCTCGTATATTTCTATTGACTGTTATTTTACAGACAACATACATATACCTATATAATAAGATATTATTATAGCTGGTTATAAAATATGTTTGTCTGTCGTATCTTTCATCGAGACGAATGTTCTAATGTAAACATAACCGACAAAAAAATGATTCACATGCATGCAAATCATCTAGAGAAATCTAGAATCGATGATTTTTTTTATCGCCTTCGGAATACGTATACACACGGTTTTATACTCCATTCATCTGTACAAAATAAACTGGGAAATGAAGATTAATTTAACGAATTTATTACTCGCCAGTGAATGATAGAAAAAAGTCGTATTTTCACTCATTATTCAACTGAATTTTATTACAATAATATACCAGTTTTAGTGTTACAACAGTGGAGTTCGCTTTACTAGGACAAATTCTTAGGCCGTTTTATCAGGACATGTGACTGCAGCATTGAATTTTTTCTTTATTATTTCTTTTAAATACATTTTCATTATCTATGTCAAACTTTGCATAGTTTTATTGGATCAAAACGTCCGAATCCCGATGTGTCCGAGTTAAACGGAATCCACGGCACTGGGAATTGTACTACGGATGTTCTAATAAACTGTCCAGATTGTTGTATTTCTTGTGAGAATTTCCAAACGCAATTGCAACTTTAGAGTAAACATGTAATCTCATCGCAAAGTTGGAAGTAAGTAAAGTACCACTTCGTGTTCACTGGAAGATTGCACGGATAAAAGTCGCTTAAACTACGGTCCAATCGTCTACTCAAGATTTTTCATAAGACAATAAGAGTCACTATAATATACTACTACATGACATTCTTGAAAATTGAATCCTATCTAAAAATATCCAAGTGTACATATATTTTACATGCATATATGTATGTAGGTAGTTATTACAGCAAATAGTTTAATTTGCATACTAATTTCTGTTTATTCACGAGTATCTATGTTTGGCCCTAACAAAATGACTTTAGTAATAGCCTTAATGGTGTTATGAGTCGACTGGACACCACCACATCTCGCCACTGTCGTTCCCAATTAAATTACCAACATAATTGTTATTGTGGGGATACCACTTTGTTATTTTATTACTGGCGAGCGAAATGGACTTGCAGCCACAATAATCATAACACAGTAATAATATTCGTCTCTTTCGATCGACTGGAAAAAGTTTATTGGCACACAACCATGAAAATGAATTAATGAAAAATGACACGCCAGTTAGACTACGAAAGAAAACCTTAAGGAAATCATCCGTGTTGTCAGCTGGATCGTGAATATTGTCGAGGAACAGGTCCCACAGCCGACCAAAAAAAAACACCATTCACGAAATATACGAGCCCCCATTTTAGGCCAAACAAGGTCAATTTACCCACTTTGCATGAAATATGCATTCACTGGAGAAACAGGATTTAGACATCTGTGTGATGGTGGTTGAAGTAGGGTAAACTATTGCCACGTGGAATCAACAGACGCGTAAAACACGAAATCTATTTTTCATTGGAAAAGAAAAAGAAAAACACACCAATCTAATTCAAATAAACCGACAAGTCGATTCAATAGAGTCTCTTGTAAGTCTTTTAAGAGAAAATTTTCAATTCCTGCAAATCTTTATACGAAATGAATTATATATTGTTATTAATTGATCATAGATGGTTCAATGGAAATCGGTTCTGATTGCATCAGGTATTCGAATTTCCTGATAAACTCTTAAGAGGATCTCAAAGGTTCGAATGGTTGTTCTAATTCCGTGCCAACTAACACCCGATTATTCCAGATTCTATTTACGGAGTTGTTGAGTAAATATCTGCAAATATAGACTTAGAGTGGGAGGATATTCCAATAACCAATAACGACGTGAAACCAACAAAGTTCTCAACACATAATTGCTGAAAGTGAAATTATAAAAATCAAGTCTATAATTGCATTAATTACCCTCTACTTTCGTTGTACGGGTAATTATACGGCACACCATTGTTCCCCGGCTTGAAAAAGAATCTTTGTTCTCTCGAAATAAACACTAAAAAAAATCTCACAGCTACCCGTTATAATAGTAACAACCATTGAAAAGCAAAAAGTTATCAACATAAAATACTAAAATCGATCTTCAGATATCCCTATTTATGAGAACAAAAACGAGAAATCTACAATAGCTGTTCGTTAGTTCGGGATTTGTTCACAGTTTAAAAACAAGGGTGAAATCCCAATCTCTTTTACTATTCAATTATTCGTTTTTCGGGCGATAATTCGAATTGCTAAAATCCACGATTAGCAATTGTAACAACTCTCTAGATTTTATAAATGAATCTAATTATTCCACGTACCGATCATGTGAAAGTTCTAAAAGCTGTAAAGGACCTTGGGTCAGTCAAGATCGAATGATTCAATTAATGCAAACGTAGTCACAATGTCCCATCATATAAATGAATTATACAATTAAGGATTGAATTCATTAAAAGAGATGAGATAAATCTTTACTTTTTTTTCGGGGTGAAAATTCAAACGTCTTTAGATTGATCCACTGAATCATAGCAAATTCAATGTTAACAGTGTTACTAAAAATAGGGTTGTTATCTGAGGCGTTTTCTAGGGGTGGCGTCTAGAAATTCAGGAGTAATTTAGTACGACTACTTTTCTGCTTTCACTATGTTCAAAATACCTGTCTTTTTGATTATTGAAACTGTGTACAAAAATCTCACAACAATGAAGGGAAAAGTTTCTGTAAGTGGCTTAAAATTTTCTAAGAGTAGTCTAACTAGCTTTGTCCATCACTGGTTACGGTCCTGGTGCAACACCGCCCGTAAATTCGTACATAAATATAAATTTGTCGTTGTCGCCATAGTGGAGCTTTAGTGGTTGGTGCAATTAGATTGTCACTACAGAAACTTCTCATTTTGTTAGAGATTTTGCTGTTCATAAAGTAGTTCATTCTCTGTTTCGATGTGTGTAAACTTTCATATCGTCAACGAAGTACTCATAAAACTCGAATGTTATACGACTAGCAGAATTTACTAGATTCTAGCAAAGTTTTTCTATTTTTCTCACTTTCCTTCCTTTTTGTGTAATTTAGTTTTCCACTTTTTTCTTGTCATAAGTAATAAATAAATTATGATTGATATTGTAAAAGTTAATTTAATCAAATCGAACGTATTTCAGTTCAATTAGTCAGAAGATTAGTCATGTGGAAATTATTGGCTGAACTTTTTTTTGTGATGGCACAAGCAAAACTGAGCTATCGAAAATTCTGTAACTAATTAATTTCTTTTTTTCCTACCGATTTCAACTGTGGCACGTTCCACCTGTTTTTTCTAAATTTCCGATCTGTTTTTTATATGTTAAAGACAACGTCAAGATGATCCAATTTGAATAAATCGTCAGGAAATCTCCTTCTTACATGATAAAAAACGCACCATAAAGAAAATCGTTTTTTACGGAACTTCATTTTCCACAATAGGTATAATAATTGCGTGTAATTACTTGTAGTACTTACATGTCTGGGCGGATATGAACATTTGTATTTGAGGATAGTTTCTAATACCTACACAGACGAACAAACAAAGACAAGAAAATTAGATAAAGATACTGCCACGTGTTTCCTACGTTGAATGTACCACGTGAAATTAGTTTATATTGATTCCTTTGATTCTTCCCATTTATAAGAATTGTGATTTCCAGTAATATTGTTCCAAAAAGTAGGTAATTACATTTTTTTCCTACTATATTATCGCCAAATTATTCCAAACAAACATAGTCTTATCATTTTTCAATGGTTGGACACAGGCAGTCACATTTATCCGCGGTAACTGCTGAGTTGACGAGTAAATGCGTGTGTTTATGCGAATCGAAAAACATGATTAATCATTCCCCATGCTGCATTTTTTGTACAATGTAACACAACCATAACAATTTACTCGCCACGAGTATTTCTACTAAGGTTCGGCTCTTGACTCCCTAGACTTCCCAGCTAGCTACGAGCTACAACAAACCCATAAACATACAGATTTGCCTGGGCTATGTAAATACGTGCTACTGCCCGTGGATTTTCTCGCACGTCAGGCCGCAGTTTCGCACGAGATAGCACGGGAAATAACCCTGACGATCAGATCCGGACTGGTTTGCCTTCAACTCGGGGGAAAGTTATATAAAAAGAAGGTATCGTTTAAGTTGACAACCAAACAAAAAAGGCAATGCTCATCCTTTAAAAGACTATTGATGGATTTCAAACGCTAGTTGGTCCCGAAGGCTCATTGGCCTCAGGGGAAATCTCCTTCCATCTTCCACCTCCTAGTCCTGGTGACGATTATTCCCCGCAAATAAATGCCTGTATCTAGGCCAGTCAATCTATCGCCTTCAGATTTAACTCATGTTTACATTATTATTTGTTACTATTGATTGAAAAAAAAAACCGTGCGCTCCTCAATCAATCAGCAGACTTAATAACGATTAAAGCTGGAAAGGTACTAGGTACTCTTGATTGATTATTTTGAAAAAAAGTACAACCGTGCAAAATCTGATATTGCAACGGAAATTGTGTCAAACTATCCACAACAATAACATTTAAAAGTAACGAAAATCGAAAAATAAAGATAAGATGTAAGAACTGTTGGTAGCAGAAAGGCATTAGAAAAAGTAGGGGGGGCTAATTCTATCCGGAAACAAGATAAACTGTAGGATATTACGCAGCTAAGAAATGAGGCGGTGATGACGAGAACGAGAACGAGAACGACGACGGCGAAGACGAAGACGATTCGGACTTTATTGCATTTTCCTATTTAAGGAGAACGTTCGAAAAATAGAGAAGATTCCAAATTTAGAGTGATGTGGAAATAAAATCAAAGTGTGCGTGTATGACGTGACCGAAACCATCCCGCTTTCCCGAAATCAGTTTAGTCCTATTGGACCTTCCAGATATATGATACAAGCAAGTTTAACATTTGCTAGGAACTGTATAGTAACAGAATCATTGAGATTTCAATCACACGATCTATCTAAATGTTATTTTTTCGTCTCGTTTCTTAAGAGCAACCGAACATTTTTTTTAATTTTCTACAGTTTGAAATAAGTCAACTCGCTCATGAAATGCTTTTTCTGCCATATCCACTATATTTGCCTTTCATTAACGTTGTTTTTACATCATGTCTCGAGAATTTTTTCCTTTTTCCATTTCCCATCTAAGGGAAATTGGAATTCTGCCATTTCCCAGTGAAACATACGTGTACATGTGTCACTAAAAAACATCCCAATATTTTAAACGTTTAGTGAAGTGTTTCTTTATAGATCGAAAATGGTGGAATTATCACTCATTAAACTAATTGGAAAGGAAAGAAAAAGCCTGCAAGCTATTTACAGAAAATTAAAAAAAGCTGGGGTGGGGTGACTTAAATGTTATTTCTTGGAAAAGTTTGCTATGTCGTAAACGTCGTCAATTTTTTTTAATGTCACCCCCTGCCCCCAGACTTGACACGTCTTTTTTCATCAACCTGGAAGTTAATCCAAATCATTCCATATCTGAATGTACATAAAAATATCGAAACATTCATTGACTACAATACAGCGGTAGAGGCACATAAGAATTTAAATGTCGGAATTCGAGTGAATACAGAATAATCACCTGGATTTTTCGATAAAATCTTCAATTATAAAAAGACAGCTTTGGGAAAGAAGAAGAAGACGGAAAAAAGTAAAATGCCAAGTTGGTTTCCCTACTTTCAAACTACCAGTTTAAGAAAAACTTCTTTTATCAGTCACAATTTTGGGTTGTTCTCCATTTATAAATCCTGACAAATTTCGATTTTTGTATGTTTGTGAAGAACGCAATTCATCAATATGGAAATGTTGACAACAAATGGTAACGACGACGACGACGATGGCGATGGCGAGAATCAGAATAAATGTTTAACCTGGCGCATCCACCATTTTCCCCTCGTTCTTTCTAATTCGTTTATGTATCACTTTGACGATTTACGAAAACACTTCACGTCAATCCTGAATAATCCAATTACTGTCAAATCAATAAATTAAATAACTGAAAACTAATTAATCTTACTTACCAAGTAATGACTTGATTGGAAAGTGATTTGACCGTGAAAAAACTAATTTTACCACTTAATCACATATTGAAATTTAAATAAAAGTCAATATAAACAAACAAGAAACGTTGTGTAAAACAAAAACTTTCAACACAATTAATCCACCCTACATTATTTAATAATCAGACAAGGGACTATTTAATATTCCATACGAAAATCCCTGGTCGAATTTTATTACCCCCCCGATGTTACATTTTTCTTTTTTTATTCAAATATGACTACACACACATACTATATCTCACCACCCCTGTAGAATAAAAAACTTGCAGAAATTTAACGAGCCTTTTCGATCACACACACAGAAAGTCTGAATAAAAAAAATATATATGTTGAGATTGAAATGTAATACTTTCCGAACGAGACAAGATGATCTATGTGTAGAGTTTTTTCTTTCATCTTTATACTCCATATTCAAACAAGATGCTGAATATTCTGAAAAGGATTGTCAAGACTAAATTGAAAATTATATCGTCTGCTTGTATGTCATCAGTTGATATATACCAATATACAGGTATGTGCCTATATTTGAAAATTCATTTTCTTTTATTTTTCTGTTTTCTCTATTTTCGATCAAATTGGGCGGAAGCGTGTCCTCGAATCACACAATGATTCAATTTTAAGTTAAAGTTAATTCTTTTTTGTTGCTATCAAACTAGACCAGTCATCGTTCAGTTTTACCCTCTCTAACACAAAATTCACTTTAACTGTATAGGAACCTTTAAAAGCAAATTCCGATCTAACGATGTTCTCGAATAAGTTTTACTATAGGGATGGATGGATGGTGGCTTATTTATGGAAACTTTGTTATTGTTTACGAGTTATGATTTTTTCTCCGCCTTTGATTGTGAACAAATCTTATTTTCACCCTTATTGAAACTAATCCGGACATTTGTTGTGGTTTAATATCTTATCGATAACTTTATTCAAAAAACAACAACAGAAGAAACGAAAGTAAGAAAAATGGTAGTTGAGTGTTTGCCATCAATATGTCATTCATCTGTTCTGAAAGAACAAAACTAATAACTCAGTTATGCGTGATCTATTGAACCGCGCTTTTTCGACAGCATATTTTTGTGCAATTTTACTGAAACGAAACGTCAAACTTGTGTGTTATATTGAATGTTATATATTTGTACGGAAAAAGTTCTATTTTCATGTCTATTTTGTACACATTTTCCGGAGAAAATTTTTAGAATAAGCTACTATCAACAACATGATTCTCTACTGACTTAATCTCATCTCTCTCAGTTTGTTTTCATTGTTAGCAACCAAATCTCTTTGGATATTATACGAAAATCTCTCGAGATTTGTGGATACGTTAAGTAGCTTTATGTTTGAAATTTTACTTAAACCTTTCAGATACAACTCTAACAGCAATGCATTGTTTTTTTAATATTCAACTTATTAAATATTGATTAATCCGGGAAATATCATAAAATTTCCAATGGTTTACCTTTGGTAACTTACCCAGAAATCCAGGTATAGCACCTAGAGGCATCACAAACAAGCTAACCAATAGATCGGCAATAGCCAATGATAATAGAAAATAATTTGTGACATTTTGTAAACGTCTGTCTAATATAACAGCAAGACAAACTAGAATATTGCCAAGTCCACCAGCAATAATGAACACAACCACAAACAAGAAACTCCAGTCATAGTTCACATTGGTCACTGTTGTCCCGATTAGATCACTAAGAGCTTTGTTACACGTCCAATAAACACTACCACTTTGATTTAATAAATTACAATGTTGTTGTTGTTGCCATCTTGTTACACGTAAAATAAATTCACTAATACTATCATTGAAATAATAATCGAAAAATTCATTTGTTGAATTATCTAAACAATTCTCACAATGATAAGTAGAATTTTCTTGTGTCCATTCACAATAAAAATCAACGAATTTTTCACCAAATTCGTAACAATTCAATGTTAACAATGATGATGTTTGATTGCATGTTGTTGTTGTGTTGGTTGAAAATGATTCGTAACATTCTATTTGGTCTTGATTCGATTGTGTTTGTAATGATGACAGCATGTTTCTTTAACGAGAAGCCATCGATGTGGATAGCTGAAACTGAAACCAATTTTGTTATTACAAAAAAAATCTCAATAATAATATCGTTATTTTTCTTAACATGAATAATTCTTTGGTGAACCAGTTTCGGCTGTTTCAAGCCATCATCAGCACCACAGAGGTTATACTAATTGTACAAGTCCTTGTCGACTTATTTTTGAATTACTTGTCCAATTATTATAGTTTAATTGATGTGGTGCTGATGATGACTTGAAACAGACGAAACCGATTCACAAAATATAAAAATTTGCAAAACTCATATTTAAATTTGTTTTATTAATAACAGTAATAAGAAGGATAATAACAAGCAACTAATCAACAAACAAATCACAATTGTTCAATTTGGATTAAATAAAGCCCGTTAAAGTTTAGATTGAATTAAGCCTTATTTCACCTCGCATGCTTGTCTGACACAATTATTCCAATGATGCTGTATTGTTTACACAACATCTAGGCGATATAATTATTTAACATTTATTTTAATGTGTATACAATACAAATCTCTCAATTTATTTCAAAAAGCTTTGTTATAAATAATTCAATAAGAGGAGCATTGACCATAATGCGAATTACTCCAAACTGTAGACAATTTAATTAGTTCTAGACTTAACACCGGATTAATTAGAAATCCAAATAATCAATCTTGAGAAGATTAAAACCAACAAAAAAAATAGAAGAAAACACCAGAAGAATAATAAATACTATCATTAAATATCAATTTAGATTGTTGTGATTCAAGAAAATAACAAACGTAAATTTGCTGAAAATAGCCAGAGGAAAGAAACGTAATGAAAAATTAAAAAGAAAAATGTTTTAATTTATATATTGACACATATATATAATTTGTGAAATGATCTTGAAAACGGCCGGAATTTAGGAACAAAACAACAATCGAAATCAACATTATTTCAATAGAAAACTATAACAAGGCCAAATTCTTGTCAATCAATCAACAGATCTAATATAGAATAACTCATAGGATCCATCTGATAATTAGTTCAAGCAAATTTATGAAAATAAACTAGTATTTTTCTCATTCATATGTGTAATATTAACCTACAATTCATTGTAACATATTTAAAATTAAACAGGTTCAGTCTATCTGTCAAGTGGCTACAAAATCATCAAAAACAATTTTGTTGAAGGGATTTGGACGAATTGAAAATAAAACAATGGTAAATTTTGATGATAATACTCCCCAGAGAGATAGAGGGATCGAGAGAAAGGTTGGAGAAAATCGACAAACTCGAAGAGAAATTAATGTAGACAATATAATCAACCTTATTAGATGATAATTGAATTATCACTCGTTGTACTTTTTGGTTCACTCTATTTTATAATTTATTATTATTTAATCAAATTGTTATTTCCAATTTTATTATTAATATTATAACATCGAATACGGTAGAACATCAACAAACATCAACTTTAGCTATCAGAAAATGATCTTAGGTATACTATTAGGTAATTATTCCGGATAATCGATTCTCTACTGTTTTATTACTGATATTGACTGGAAGCTTTTCTACTCTACTAATAGAACAATTTGTTCAACAAAAATGAATTCAGTAAGTCAGTGTCGTGTATTCCTAAAAATAAATTTGATTTATTATCGTGTACGATATGATGATTTGTCTGGAAATCAGCCAGGATGTGAATTGATGAACTGATTATAATAAAATATCCATCCAATAACGATTATTAGTCTCAATAAATTGAAAGAAACGATTTAGAATTTTTGATGTTCTTATCCATAAATTTCATCAGTTTATCATTATTATTATTATTATCAACATCGTTGTTATAGGAATTAAAAAAGTACCTTTTTTGCTTCTCAACAAAAACATTTCCTAACAAAACAACTACGGAATTATCCAACTTTGAAGTTGAATTTGAATTTGACCACTAGGTACTAGAACTAAAACAACTGTTACGAATTCTAGACTCAAGTTCAAACGAATCTATCGAGATGAAAGATAAACGTCTTGTTTCGGATTTAACTACCTGTAAAATTGAAAAGAAAACTAATAAAATACAAAACATTGACTTCGTACAATTTTAAATGTATAGAAATTTTTAATACATTGTTGTTGTTGTTGTTGCTGAAATGCCCGAAAAATCGTTCTAATGTCGTTACGTTACTGTAATAACCTGAAAATCGTAAACACAGCCAGGGTGACTCGTATTGTGAATTTGGCGTATATTTTTGTCATCTACCTCACTATTTATTACTACTATAGGCAGACGTTATGTATGTATACCTCGTGCATTATATGCATGTCTCTTGGACGGATGCATCTCATAACAATGTAAACGAAACATTGCAAAGTTATTGCTGGTAAATGGACGATGACACAATTTTATACAACTATCGTTGTTACTTGGTTAGAGCAGTAGAACATACACGATCTAGTTATATAATAGGTAAGTTTATAACAGATAGAATGGAGCGTGCCAATCCAGGGCCGGCCTTCTCTATAGAGAGGCCTGGATACAAGAAACAGTTTAGGACCCCAAACGATTTCGCAACGGTGAAAAATTTTTCGTTTTCATTTTTTTTCTTTTCCCTTCTTTTTCTGTCACGGGCCCGGTAGCGTGTACCCCACTGTGGCCGGCCCTGTGCCAATCTGAAATTTCATCGTTTATTGTTGGAAGACGGACGTAACATTTCATTCTTTCGCGTTTTTCTCGTTTTTTTTTTCCTGTTATCTGTGGGCTAGCCTCCTGTATATCACATTGCATTCTAGATGAGTTGGTTTCACACAAATTCCTACATAAAACCTTTTGGAAATATAATGACCCAGAATACCTAGAATATCTGGATAATTACAATGATATTTTGCCAAAAATAGAAAAAAATATACTGGAACTCAACAGAATTTTAGCGTACTTTTTTTTAGTGTTTTCATTGAATCTCAAAAATCAATATTCTCTTGTATCCTATTGAGAGTGTTTTAATTTTGTTATAAACTTTCTTCATTGTCAAAATAACTTGTATAATCTTAGATTAAAGAGATAATCATTAAACTTTTAGATGGGAAGACTGAAAAATTTAGCGGGATTCATTATAAATTTTATAGAATAATCTTTAGATGCTAATCATTCTTACATTTTAATCACTAAATTAATCAAAAAATACTAAAATAAAAGGTAAATATGTATATAACTTGTATCTTGGAAACGTTTTTCTGGAAGCTTTTGTATCGGGCACGTTGTTTGTCACTTGTCACCCACACTCAGGCTCATACACGCGTGTATAGTCAATTACCCCAATGATACCTACATGTGGATAGAGTGAATCTGTTCGGTTAACCACCTTCTCGAAACAGCTATCCAAACTAGAAAACCTACATGTATAAAAACAATCCTATATTTTGTGATAACCCAACAACGACCACTAATTTTCGTACAAATAGTATTTTATTTCCAACATTATGGTCTTCTCTGAAACAACCAGCTTAAATAGGATAGCACCTTGTAAATAAAAAAATAAAGTTTTTAGGTTCAGTAGATAATAGCGACATCAAGAGAAAGCCTTCCATTATACCTATATAGAGTTAATTTTATAATGAAAATCATTCCTTGTTCATTGTTGTACAAGCCATGTAATATTAAAGTCGCTATACATATTTTGCATTTTTGCAGATAATGATGTTTAATGTAGAAATAATTGCATCTTCAAACATATTTAATCAACTAGCTATTTTATCGAAATTGTTATCTATAGGTATACCTTTGTAACGCCTCGTCTTTATTATTGCTCTGTATTGCATTGCAATTTCCATTGATTTATGTGGAACATAGAAGCCCACCCTGCTCTAACATCTCAGAGTGCGTTCCGTATTAAGCAAGGATGTACCTATATGTATAACGTTGCTATCACATTAAATATGACAGCTTTGTTCACAAGGGTCGAATTATACTTCTCTTTTCAGAGCAATATAATGTTAACATTCAGGTGACTGTTGAGAATTTTTTTTCTTTTAAACGGGCCCTATAGAACTGTAGTCAAGAAAAACATCTTACCTAAGTCAAGTTACCTTCTCTTAGCCTAAACGTTGTCTTGAATAACAGAATAGATTAGTATAAAATACAAATATAAGAAAATATGGAAGTAATTGAATTTCTTCTTGAACAGAAAACATACAGAATCAAGTCCTACTTTTTGCGGAACTATTTCTTTAAATCGACAAACGTTAACACATATTTGATGAAAACAAGAATAAAGGTCACGAATTACCAAACTAGTACTAATTAAAATACCTAACTATCAAATATAGAATAATTAAAACATAAATAAAAGCTACAGAGAAAAACAGTGAAAGGAATTTGTATAATCTTCCGAAAATTTTTCAATCGTTTTTCCTTATCATTTTCTTCTTCATACTGCTACTGCTATATTAACTGATTAATTTTGTCAAGATATTATTGTATCAAACAAAAGCTTGAAAAAAAACTGAGGTGGAGCAAATTCCATTGATTAATGTTCAAGGCACGTATTCTACAATCTATGTATACCTCAAGAGTTCCATTAAATCTAAAGACAAGTTAATTTGTTGATGGAATAATTAAGAAAAAAAAAGGGACATAGAACGATAATTTAGTCAATGTCACAAGTAATATCGTTATCTTGTTATTAAAAACATTTTCAGGTAAACATATGTAACATTCTATTTCTAAATGTGAATATTTTCAAAAAATCCAATTGGCAAAATGCCCTAATACACTTTTACAAAACCATACAAAACAAATCTATTTTATTTAGACTTTTACAAGGAATTATTATTCAACAATAGAGATAAAGATTTAAAATTTTGGTACCAAAACAAAAAAAAAACGAGGCCAACAAACAAAAAGTATAACAAATAATGCATTAAACAGGTGCATTAAAATATGTATTTACATCACATTCAAATTTGTCAGTTGCAATTCAATTCGAAAACTTCAGTTTTCAAGTACAATCAACGGCGAGTTATGGATCTCGAGGCCCTGGGCAAGATAAACTTTAGGAGCCCTCTTGAAATTGAGGTCTTCAACAAGTACCCCATCATCATACCCAAAAAAAAAAGAAAATTTTACATTTTTTTTGGCTCTTCTGGGTCGGCAATCTGGGCAATTGCCCTTTTGGTCTGCACCACCACCGACTACTGTCGTTGAGTGTCTTCACTCAACGCTATTATACGCTATTATTATAGAAATAGTCTGCTATATACAGTATGACTCGTCCTAAAATGAAATTCCTTGGCCCACATTTGGACAAGGGCCGCACAGTCAGTTAAAATTCCAAACATTAAATGAAAAATAAAAAAGAAGCAGAAAACTTTCTGTTCAGTCTTTTACGACTTCCATAATAATCTCATCGTTGTATTAGAACTGAATTTTTTAGAATAAATCCACCGAAAACTGGAGATTTGTAAAAAATAAGAGGTTGCTTTTTTAATTTATATGATAAATAAATTAATGCCGTTTGTGAAAATTATTATGTACCCGTTTAATAAGCTACTGGTGCCATTTTGGCGTTTGGTAATCTGGACGGAATGCAAAAGTGTTTGAAAACGGAAAGTTTACACGTTGTAAATATTTGGTTGTAATTTACTGACTGCTATAATATAAATATTTGTTCCAATATCGATCTATGTTCGTGTTGAAAGAGAATTAATAAAAATATCGATCGTTAAATTGTTTTTTAATTTTCTTTTATTATCCGTAATATAGATATAACTGAAAAAATCATTGATTTTCATTTACAATACAATATGTAAGAAAAAAAAACAAGACTAGAAATATCATCATAGTTTTTATTTCTCGTCCAGTTTTCGGGAAAAAAATTTATTCAATACAGTTCCGTGATAGTTTTTCCTAAATCGAATTCCAGACAACCAGAAACTTTGATTTATTTCCGGGTATGAATTACACGTGGCGACGAGATCCGGATTTCGGATTTTCATTAAACATTGAAATCCTCTATTTGCGAATAATTCATAATTATTCAGAAAGTTGGTTAAAAGTTGTCTTTTAAAATTGATTGTTGTTCTTGTTGTTGTTGGTGTTAATGTTAGGATATAAAGACAAATTCATGAATTTCCATTAATGTTCCATCACTTGTCAACTAATCAGTTAACAATTACCGGTTTATCTCAGAATTCCACCTCAATCCGTTGCCGAATAC
This sequence comes from Iselma pallidipennis, assembly GCA_037464855.1. Taxonomy (NCBI): domain Eukaryota; kingdom Metazoa; phylum Arthropoda; class Insecta; order Coleoptera; family Meloidae; genus Iselma; species Iselma pallidipennis. Next base: position 301,635 of record JAZBHA010000004.1, read on the forward strand.
CGTCAACATTAAACAATTCATTAGTTGTATTGAGTTATAATTGTTAATTAATCGAGTGTAATCATTTCCAGATGTTAGATTTCAGTTCTACAATTGAATGATTTGAAAAAATTTTTTGGGCGAATTTCTTCAATCCTTTACACCAACAAGAAACTGTTATACTTTCATTTTTTTTCGTGCTGATGAAAAATGAAATTTCCTTTAGACATAATCCCACCCTTCACACATAAATAAAACGCTTTATTCTCTCACCTGACACCTGGTTCCCAAAGAGCTTCAACTGAACACATATATACCATATGATAATCATATAATGGTACATCTGTACCAAAATATTGGTCAATATTGTGATTTATTTGTGGGACAATTTTGAGTACTCTATCATCAATATTATATCTGAGCCATTTCATTTCAACTGTCACATTAGTGAATTTTCGTCAAGACGAAGCAATAGGAGAACGATAGAACTTGGGTTCTGAACATAATTAATCCATTTATATCTCCTGGTAATGATTCTTTTTCATTTAAACCAAGTTTTAATAATTCAAAAGTATCAATCAGATACACATTCTTTTTCCAATAGAATTTTTCCAACGTGATTTTAAACTTGACATTGGTAGTACCGGAACCTTCAAATTTTTATACTATTTTATAATAATCTGATGTTAAGATACAAATATTTACATAATTTATAAAATTATCTACTATCAGTTTTAGTTTGCTTACCTTAAAATAATTAACCGAAACGATAATAACGAAACTAAAAAAAGGAAGTCCAAAAATTGTAATTATAAACAAACGAACACCATCTTCAATAATAAACATATTGTAATATACTATAGACTGTAGTAATTAATTATAGGAACTAAATGCTTTCTTATAAAATTTGAGACCTTGGCCTGTCAGGTGTATTAATTTGTTAAGACAGGCCGACGGGTCGTCCCTGTGTGTGTGTTCTGGTAAGAACTTGTAAACATCGACGTTAGAGAATTTCATTAAGCCAAGAAAAAAAAAGCATATACTTTTATTTTGAAATCAATCCAATAATATTAGATTAAAAGAGAAGAAAAAAACGTGAATTAAAAGAAAATGTATTATATAAATGTTTTTCTTTCTTTCCTTGTGTGATGGTTAAAGTTTACGGTTTAAGGTTTCTTTAGTGTATTTTCTATACAACACCGTAACATTGTATTATTTACTACCATTCACCAAATAAAAGAAAATCGGAAAAGCGAGGCGAGAGAAAATTGGAATTAAAAGATAAATTGAAAAAATTAATTCACTTGTCTAATGTAAAGACAAACGCAACTTTCGTCACTCACAGGCCCAGTTTCATAATCACTTCATGCCCATTTTAACTTTGTAAAGTCACAACCTCAGTACACAGCTCCGCCCTGATATTCACATGCACTAGACTTAGAATGTGACTGTACCAGTTAAAGTCGCCTTACATTTCATTATGTAACCGTCCCAGTCTTATAATTGATCCATATTCCACTTCAGAGAAAAAAATCGGTAAAAAAGCAATAAAAACTGATAATGAGGAGTTAAATTAAGGTAGCTATTTTTTTTTTAAAAAAAGCAAATTTTCAAACGAAAAACTGAAAAAGGTTTGGTAGGAAAAAAATTGTTCCATTACAAAGTTTGAATTAAAATCCAAAAAAACTGTTCTGTGGTTGGCAATTTTAAATACAAAATATTCAAAAATCCTTTAATCTTGTACTGTATAATTGATAGAAAATAAAATTTAATTAATTTTTGCATGTATGATTTGATGGCGACAACAATAACAATATTCAATGGAAAATGAACTTTGTCACTAGTGAATTTATCAAAAATATTATATTCATAAATAAATAAATCTCAATATTAGAAAAATAAATTGAAAATAGAGAGCAAACAGTAATACAAACAAAAACGAATTAAAAACATATTGCAAAATTACAAAAATTGGACATGGAAGCGAAAATAATAAAACCAAAAAAAAAGATCAAACGTTTGATACTGAAGTAAAAAGGATTTTTTTTTAATCCACATCCATCCAACAAAGAATTATATTGAAGTGCAGGCAGATAAACAGTTCGGCCCCTACTGTGTAATTATTTATTTATTTGCGGGTGACCGGTTTCGGTTCATATTAATCATCCTCAAGCGAAAACTCAAATTATGAAATTTAATTTAAATTATGGAACTCTAAACTCTTGAATTACTAAGTTTAGACAATACATTGACTCACGTGAGGATGGCTCTGTGAATCGAAACCGGTTGCGAGTAAATAAATAAACAACCAAATAACGAGGAACTGTATTTTTTTTATTTTGGAAGAAATAATTCGGTTATTGGCAACGATTTGCTTGTTTCGGAATCACATGTCCTTAAACAAACTTCTGCTAACATGTGATTAATTTTATAGTACGTTTCATTGTTTCTTAGATAGAAGACGACAGTTGTGGCTACAAAATCTGTAATTCTCATATAGATAAGAATCTCTCCGTCACTACATATCTAACTAAAATAAAAACGGACAAGCGAAAAACTTTCCAGATTATAGATTAACTATCTTAATTACTTGTAAGCCAGAATCATCTATTATGGATGACCCACTACTACCGTGAATTAATCTACTAGTACAAGTCATTTCGATAAATTGAGATTTTCTTGTTCGTGTTTTTTTTTTCTTCTTTCAGTTAATAATAATGAACTACTGGTTACTACTTCACTTCTGTTCTCATTCGAAAACGATTGAGTTTTCTATTTCACAAAATTTCTGCACAAAAAGTTATTGATGGAAAAATGGAATTTTGACGGTAATGAAGAGTCTTTTAAACTAACAACTTTTTTGGCGTTTTGTTGGAAATTCAGTTATAGAGGAAAAAAGACCTAAACGACCACTGACTACAACGAAATCTCATTCATAGACGTCACGTTTAAAACTACAAATATTTTTCGATCTTCCAAATTTTTTACAACAATTAATTCATACAGTAATATGGAATAGTTACCGTAGCGCCAAAGTGGATTTGCAGTGTAGATTGTAATACAACGGTAAGAACGTTGCAAGGGCAGTGCAAAAGCTAGCTAGCTTTTAGCTTTTTCAAGCTACCGTCTTGCGAGAGGCAACCACAAAGACGGAAGAGACTGAATAACTGACGCTATTAACAGTTGACAAATCATTCATAACCTACAAAATCCTACGTTTTATTGAAAAAAAAAGATCGTTAATGTAGCTACAATTTCAGTTATCACCTGTTACAAAACCTACGTGAACGGTCGGCGTAAGCGGGCTGATAGAACCGTGCACTCTACAAATTCCCTTGCCACTGCATTCACCCTGTGTGAAGATAACGTTACAGAATGGTGGCAGCGCTCGGTGAAAGCCTTGTTCTGGATCTCTTCAATACTTCAGAAATCCGATCAGTTTTTGAATAGAATAAACTGTGTAGGTAATATATTTTAAAATAAATCATTTTCTAACAGATTGATTTTAAGCAGGATTCTGTTTTTATAACGAACACTGTAGGTATATTTACTTATTTATTAAAGCCTTTTATAAAATATTTTTCTTTCGGATCATATTTGAATTATAGCTGTTTATACATCCGTTATGATCTTAAAAAGTTCACACAATAAAAGCTAAGGATGATACAATATTGTAAACTTGATTTTGCACAAATTCTCGTACATTTTCTTGGATCTTCTCATTAATTAATACAAGAAAATAAATCAGGCAAGCGGAAATTTTTATGATATAATTGGCCAGTATTCCTGGTCTTGTTAGACAAATATTCAACATCTGATCATCCTTAAAATTTATTATAAATATAAACAAACGTTTCAAATTTCTTTTTGTAGAAACAAATACACCGAGTAGAAAAAAACCTGGAAAAATTTATATTTTTCATGAAAATTGTTGATCAGTTACGCAGAAAAATTTGTAAACAAACCAAATACCTTGTTATCAAACAAGAAATTTTACGACAATTTTATTAACACAACCATAAATAGTATTAACAAGGGCGCACGCAATTAAACCATTTAAATATGGCAAACAAAATTCTTTAACTATAATTATTATTATTGGTTTTCAATTTATTCATCGTCAAAACAATTAACACTCAATATAATCAGTATCGTTCAATTATTCATCATGATTTCATCGTCATCATCTTTAAGAAGTGAAGTGTATTTCGTCGACGACGACGACGGCTAATTTTATTTTTAAATTAGCCATCCAACCAGCCAGAAAACCCTTTTCATTCATTAAAATATTCAGATTACTTCTCAGCTCTGACCATTCAAGTATTTAGAGGTTTTAATCAATTTTAATTTTGGACGAGTTTATCAGTTTTTCATGAAGGTTGGCGAAATTTGTAAAACATTTCAAGAATGATGCTGTGTGTAAAATTGGATGAATTTTTAAGATTTAAAACCAATGAAATTAATTAATCGTCAGATAGTCAAGATTTTCAGTTTACAAATTGCACACCATATGCATCTGACAATTATAAATGATACATTGGGTATATCACGCCAACATGCAAGATATAATGTTCCTATATTTTAATTGGTCAGTTCGGTAATATAATAATATTAATATTTACTATATTTAGAATTAAATTTGGTAAAAATTATTAAAATTTCCTATATATATCTCCATAAATTTACATGATTCGTAATTCGCCGTAATCACTTGTCTGAAGGATTATGTTGGTGCTTTATTTTCAACGATGTAAACATAACAATTTTTTGGGTCGACGTTAATTATAGTAGCGTGTAAAAATGGGGGTAACTAACTAAATCAAAATATTATTAAATAAAATGGAATAAATTTATATACTACGTATGATCGATTAGTTTTGTACATTGTACACTGGCTTGGCCTTAGTCCAATCATTTTTTTTTTGTAAATTTTGTTAATGATTATTTAGATGGACACAAAATAGTTATAACTACCGAAAATAACAACATTCATAATTATGTTTAAATATATGAAAATAAAGATGAATATCATTATATAACAATGAATTGCGCCATTTAGCTATTTAACATACCATTTCCTATGTTTATCAACAATTTTAATAAACAAACAATTATCAAAGAATATTATTGATTATATTAACGAATATTTAATTATACGAGAAGATACTAAAAATCGTATTTATTGTTAGTAAACTATTCAAAATGTTATCAATTTTTAATTTTAGAGCTAAGAGAAATCTTATATTTATGTAGAAAAATGGTCAAAATAATAAAAATCTTTTCGAATAAAACCAACGAAAATAAATGAGGGTAAATGGAAACCACAGGATTAACATGCTAAAGTACAATATGTGTCATATCCTAAACAACTCCCGGAAAAGGTCCATATCATCAGGCTTTACCGCACTTGTTTTACCTTGATAAGGGTAATATCCAAACATTCACCCTTCTCTAAAACAATCCGAAAACATTTCGTATTATATCTATGGAATGACTTGTAAATTAGCCAGATAAAACAACAACAATAATAATGACACTTAAAGTCGGACTTACTTGGAATTTATTTATGTTGATTAAATAAAATAATAAAATTTACATCACTTAATTTAAATGGAAAAATTGAAAGTGATAAGTTCTACATATAACACTCGAATTGGACACAAATTTCTGGGGAGAATTTTCGGGGAAAAGAAGTAAAAATCTTTGTTCCGATTTGTTATTAATGTGTTATGACCGCGTGTTTGCCGTTATCGTTCAAAACTCGGTCCGCATCCAAACTTCGCCGGTGTAGATCAAAGACTGGCATACTGTTGGTGGCGGAACGCGCGCCAGTTTAACACGACGCTCCAAGGTGGACGCTTATATCATTCTTGCGTCTTGTTTTTTGTTTATTATCACATATCACTAACACCATCATTATCATTTATATCAACGAACAATCACTTTCATCTTGTTACTATTATCAGAAAATTTTCTTTTTGTTGATAGCAACCACGAAGTTCTGGATGGTTGCTGAAGAATTTCAATAATAGGTACATACGAAACAATATAGCAAAGACTTAAAAGACAATTGGTTAGGTGTACGGGGTACGGTGGTATAGTATCGATTGTTTAACGTAATGACTGTATTGTGGGTGGGTAAATTACCTTTCAGCAAGCCCATTTGTTTAAAAGCAGCTACTAAACTTGAAACCATAGAATTTTAAGAACTCTTATCATTTCCTCCCTTTCGGTAATTTAAAGAAATTTATATTTCATCATTTTCTTTTTTTGTTAGTATTATAATAAAATTTTTTTCTATAAGATGTAATTACTAACAAAAAAAACAAAAATGAAAAACCCACCTAAAATTGACCCAATTTCGTCGTATTGTTTCTTTGATGTTTACAAAGATACATGTCAAATCGCCTATTAGAATGTCCCTGAAACTTTATAAAAATCCTTTTGCTGTTTGTCGTTTCCCCCCTCAAAAAAGGAACTTTCAGCTAACTCTGCAATATTGAGTTTTAGACGATATCGTTTGAAACAGAAAGGAAAGAAAATTATTAAAATAACAGTGAAAGGGTGGGCAAGAAATTGAGACAAATTCAAAATTATTGTAACGATCTGAACGATAAAATTTATATGTAAATTTTTGTTGTTTCCACCACGAAAATTGTGAAATGAAAAGGAAAATTGTTAAGAATTTTAAAAAGGTCCGATGTTAATCTCACCACCCGCCCCCTTCATGGGAAAATTTCAAAAGAATAATTAACAAATCAACGTTGAAATGTAATCAAGTCGATCAAAAATTTCCAGGACGAAAAGCTATTTGCGGTTATATAAAAAAAAAACTAAATTATAAAGCAATTCGAATTTTAATTAAATATGCCATTTAACAGTGGAGTAGGAGAAGGTGGAAATAAAGGAGTTTTAATTAACATGACGAATATCACCAATTTCTCTTCATTATTAAATTGATCAGGGTATTGAACTTTGAAATTTTATTATTTAAAATAGAAGTGATAAATGTTGGAATTTGTAAATGTCAGGTGATTATATCAATAATAAATTATTGCTTTTGTAAACTGGAAGTTTGGTGTGTGTATTTCTGTACGGTATAGTTATGATTAAAGCTGAAACAAAAGTCAACAAAACCATTTAGGTACCGTTTTGAATATTGAAACGTGCAAGAATCTTCAACGCCAAATCTGTTTCCTTTTCGGTGGTTATTCATTGCAAATTCGGTAATTAAGAATATATATGATTGTCCAAAATGATTGTTTAATAAATATGTTATTCAACTTTATATAAAATTTGGACGACAGCGTTATTTTTTCGTTTTACTTTTTTAAACGCACATCCATCATACTTGAATAATGTTGCTATGTTTAGACACAACAACAACAACAAATACACTCAAAATATATTAAAATTATAAAAATAAGCGAACACTACGAACAAACTAAGAAGCTTTCAAAGCACTTAGAAAATGAAACGATCTGCAAAAAGCTCAAGAATCTGCAATATAATGACCAGTGGCGTAACTTCAGGTTCGTACACCTCGGGCACTGTTAAATTATAGCAAAGCCAAATTCGACAAAAATTAATCTCACATTTTTTCACCAACGCAGTTCAACTTTTTCAGACGGTCTTAAACTGTTTCACCAATGTCATTATAACACTGAATTACTTGAGCTTGATTGGTGCAACGTGAAAAATTAAAACTAACCCAAAATTTAATCCATTCTCAACTAACACCGACTTTGAGTCAGTTTGGTGAAACCGGTCGATAATTGTATAATATTGAAAATCTTAAAACTTGACTTTTACAGAACAGTCCCATACTACAATTAAGTTTGCAAAGTGGCTTGCCTAAGAGGAAATCAATTTACTTACCTATAATTAGAAACAACTTCACAGTTCTATGCATTAAAGAGGACAATATAGTCGATGAATAAATTAGTGTAGGACTGGATCACCGGGCAACCGGGCAAGTGCCCTTTGGTTCAAATGGTAAAATTAATGGGGACCAACTGAGTTTTACTTACGAACCACTTTTGGGAAGCGAACTATGGTTATGTCTGAATAAAGTTTCAATATCAAACTTTTATATTGCGAAATTTGTGCATCGTTCACATAAAAATTTGAAATCTAATCCTGAACATTAGAACAGAAAAAGAATATTCTGTCCGATGGGCTGACTATTTACCAGCTCGACACTGAACCAAATTCAAATATCGACTTTTAGTTAGGGGGGGGGGGGCTAGGTTTTTTGTAATGTCTTTATGGACAACATCAACCAATTTCTGTCCCATACAAAGTTTATAATTCCAAGGAGACTCTCTAGACTTACCATTGTTTTATAATTACTTGCATATGAGTTTTGTGAGACTGGTAACATTTGCAATGCAGAATACTGCATCCTATTATTATAATGTTATAAAATACAATCGAAGCAAAACATTTTGACCTGTATCTATATTCCCTAACTTTAGAAATAAATTTAAACAGAATAATTCATATTCGAGTTTTATGAAAGACGTGATTCTACCATTAATAGCCGTTAAATAATAAAATCATGCAAGTTTCTTAGGTATTCTCATATAATTTTCAAATATATTTATAAATATTTGAAGCATTTAATGATATCAAGCAAAAAAAACCTTTGAATTTGGACTAATAGATTCTAAATAACGACAGCTTCTGCCTACAAAACAACAAAAGAAACGTGAAGTATTATCCCTCTACAGTGATACCGTTTATTGAATCGAACTAAAAAACGATTACAACGGGACTTCTTGATTAAAATAGAAGTCGATCATATTAAAAAACGTCCCTAATCAAACGTAAAGTAAAATTGAATTATGTATAACGAGCGATCCAAGACGGTATCCATCGATTTAATCAACGACAGTATCCAACAGACAGGCACAAAAAAAAGTTGATCATTTGAAAAAAAAGAGAATCGTTTCCTATAAAGGATAACGAAAATTGAATGTGGTATTATTGTTTTTTCGTCGTTACTTAATTGGTATGATATCCTTAGCGTCATTGTTTCAATCTGTTTGAAACATTAAATCCAATAAAAGTCCTGCCTAATAAATCTTTATTGAATTTAACTACTCCCCATCTAATACTTGAAATCTAAGGTCATTGTGCCAATACACAACACGACAGTACAAAACTAATAAAGTTTTAGAATCGTCTTCGGGCAAAAGTCAATATTTTTTCTTGATCTCATTACGCGCGCAAGATTTCCATGAAAAGTCATCGAAAAAAGGGTCCAAATTGTGAGTGTCCCTATTGAATACAGAAAACTCCCATATAGTATCGAAATATTGAATACAACTTTCAAAAAACTCAAAATAGATGCGTATGCTAGACTCGTATCGTGGTAAATTGTGGACACAACAGAAGGGGAAAAAACAAACAGAAATCGAGAGACGAGGTGGCAAAATGAAAACGAAAAATTCAAACTGACTTCCTGGATAGAGACAACGTTACCACTACCATTTCGCCAGAGGTAACAATCAGTTTCGATTATTTTTAGCTAGTTATTTACTCATCAAACATCACAATTGATTCTGTCAGTAGCCAGTATATCTATACAAGTAACATAAATGAAACTTTTCCTTGTGTATTCAGTTAAGAAAAACACAACGCAGAAAAAAAAGGTTACAGAAATGCAATGATCCATAGGAAATACCTATTTATAAAAACTAGTAGAGATCAGAATGTTCAATGAATGTCTGACAAACCGACCCGTCCGAATGGCACACCAAAAACGTTTTCAAGTCTGCCTATCTTTATGCACCATTAAGTTTTAAAGCTGCAATGGTAATGTTTCGACGATAGTGATTAAAAAGTTCAAATCTACGTTTTAATGAAGCGCATAAAGTGATTTTCTTGAAAAATCCCAATCTGACTACAGCCGAATATTCAATTCGTACTAGAGGCACATGAATATTGCCAACGAAAATTCCAGGAGGAAAATTAAAAAGTAGCTAAAATATCTTGCGCTTAAATCTCTATAATAGCATTTAAAATATGTTCATTGCCTGTTTTAGTATCTGAAATATCACTGGATTTGTATCTATTTTATGATCATGTTTTTGGGGTGTGTATGATATTTCGTGCTTCTAAAGCTATAACTTATGAAAGCTGACAGAACAGGGTCTTTAATATAATAGTCTAAATTTATACATTTGCGTAGGAAATCCAGGAAAAGTCGAGATATTGGATGCTTTTTTATAAGTGAAAAGTGTTATTTATGATAGGAGCTTTAATTTTGTTTTGAGTGAAATTTCCACTTAAACTAAGGATTTGATTCTGGTAGGATCACGTAATGAAATCTTGAAACTTAATAAGAAAATGATTTTATGAAATAATCTTGTAACTTACAAACTACTCTTGCAGTCTCCATGGCAATATAGAATCCAAAAAGTCTAGTTTGAAGCCTTCTTTCTGTTATCAAATAAGTAGTCTAAACAGATCATGCATCCAGAGACTGTAAAGCTTCTATAATAACGGGCAATCTGATATGTTATATACAGACTTGATGTTTACGTGTTAACTTTGAACACTTCCACCCACATAGTTATTATCTCAATTTCCATCCAGACGCAATTTTTCAGAAATTAAACTGAAATCCAACTATGTAGTTATAAAAACATGCTCCTTCATCACACATTTTGATTGACATTTTGGTTTTTCGGGGCATGATATAATAATGTAGGGCTATCTACTTGCTAGTCTACTTGGTTTTTGAATCCTATGCAGGTAATCAAGTGGTGGTTTGTCATCGCCAGATGGAATCCAGATGAATCTAATGACATCAATTAGTTGTGTTGACAGAACATGTTTAGTAAAATATAGGATAGGGCATAGCAATGAGGAGAAGTGTGAGGTGTATTGTTGATGATGCCATGGTGGGTAGTTTAAGGGTTTGAAATCCTAATATTCTCCACCTCTTTATTACCCTTGTAATATCTACGTCGTTCCTTCGTTAATAACTTGCATAATCGAATTGAGAGATTTAAATGAGTCCTGCAGCATAATAATAAATGGAGATAGCCACTTTAATTACCTCTACTGTCTCTAGCCCTCATCAGAAAATCTCTGTTATTTTACTGGATTCGTCTATTTTTATCTGTTTTTGAACAATTTTAAACATCAATAAAAACATGGCAATATTAGCTATTTCTATCAAATCTATAGAGTGCTATCGGAATTCAAGACCAATGTAGGAAAACCACATCTACAAAGTGAACCAAACAGGTGGAAATGAACATTTGTGTCTCACATAAATTTTAGATTAATTTCCAATGTTACCATACTATGATCATTATCTATACCTGAATATTGTATTTTGTACAAAAATTATAGCCTAAGGGTATCGTTCGACAATTTAGAAATAGCTAAGAATGATCAAGCGCCCACTAATATTGGAGGAAAAACTTTCCTAGGGATAGCTCGGAATTTTCCAGTTGGAGGTGGTTCGTCTGCCCACGATCCTAGGGCTAATCAGAATGAAATGATAACTTTTTAGGGTGCAGATAGACAGAGAGACTTCTCTCTCCTAACTTTCCCCTACTTGTACTGAAAACAAGACAAAGATGGTTCTCTCTCTATTTTTAGAGCGAGAGATTGGATTTTCCTCTTTATTTGTCGCAAGAGAAGGGAAAAAGTTAGGAGAGAAAAGTCTCTCCGTCTATCTGCACCCTTACAACGCAGAGCTTTCAGTAACCGCTTTTGGTATTGCAGCTCTAAACGTGCTTTCTGCTCCTGCTCCTGTGCGCTGCAAACTGTTCGGTTATTGTTGTAAGGGTTACGTTCAGAGATTACAAACAGTCTCCAACAACGAGTACTCATTCCGAATGCGGCTAATATTGCAATATTCAAATTGAATGCAAGCAGGAAAGCAAATAGTGAAATAATCGCCATCTAGTAGAGAATGTACCAACAATGGGACGACGCAGTCATGACTTCTGTAAATCGTAGTTCATCAAATTATTTTCTTGCAATTTTTCAAAATAAGAAGAAAGTAAAATTAGGTTTACAGCCCTTATCACTTATCACTTATCTTTGCGTATTAAATTAAATTATGATACAAAATTGTTCTATTTATTAATGAGGAGCTTTGACACGCCACCTAGACGTAAAGATACTAACAAATTTAGAACTTACAGGAATAGAAAACAAGATAGCTGCATTGAGATTAAACGATTTTGAAAAGTACCCGCAAAAATTATTATTTCATGGTGTTTTCTTTAATAAAAACAATCCTTCAGGATTCAAGGATATCTAAACAGATATCGCTATTAATAAGGAATTTATATAACATTTTAATAACACAAATTTTCGTAGAAATCAATAGTTATTATCAATTTCTCTGAAACATTTAATTCGTTACGGTTTATAGTGTTAATCATTTGGCTCGTTAAAATACAATTTTTCAAATAATGACTACCTATTCAACTGCACTATGTTTTTCTGGTCTTTGATACCTTGTAATTTTTTTTCTTGATTTTTTTTTAAACTCTGTCGGCCGGCCGTTCACTGATCGTGTTGATTAATATGATGCTGTAACCGCCAACAACCACACCATTCTTGTACATCTAAAATATACAACATTACCATACGAACATCATAAATCAGTTTAGGTGAAATGGAGAGAAGTGTTGGATATATACCTAGTAACACAACTTGTAATCAATTTCTCACATGGTCTATGTGCGGGCGAACTCTATCATTACACTCGACGTAATTGCAGTGATGGTTGATCTTATCGGATCCTTTGACGATAACCAACACCAAGGAGCATACTTTCAATACCATAAAGTTGAGACCATTTTTCATGTAGCGAAATAACGAAAGAGCAAAAAAAAACAAAAAGGAAAGAAGCAACAGGAACGGATGAGAAAAGGACCTTGCTATGTATATTGTGTTATTATTATTATTATTATCATTCAAGTATATGAAAAGTTGGTTAATTTTACTTAAATAACGAACAAAGATAATGGATAGGAAAACATACAATTATCGTTGGTGCGATTATTCCTATAGTTACAAATTGCATGTCTCATCCTTAACTTACACATTAAAAGATAGGAGTATATACGTACGTATTGTAACTGTTGCAGCTGTACAACCCAATTTCCGTTCTACACCCAAACGATATACTATTACTTATCTAATTTTAACGTACGATGGTATATAATGGATAATATGTTGGTCACGGTATTAATTTGGAATCAATATACGAATATCACGTACTTTACAAAATCGAAAAGAGGTGGAGGGTTTGCGTTGTACTTTCACAAGATTCTTGCGATTATTTTTCTTACATGAAGCACGTAACACGTTCCTTGTTAAGTTTTTTTTTTAGTTAACTACTAGTTTTTGAGAAATTTAATCAGCAAAATCTAAACAACAACAATTAATAGAAATAATTATTAATGAATTAATATGCATAGATGATAAGAAATAGTACGGCTAGATGAGATTATAAGTAAGCACGTTCATCATCATAGACTAGAACGAAGTCCTGGTAGTCGTTGAGTCTCTCATAAAGATGGTGTTTTAACAGTCTGTTCCTCTATTAATCATAATCAATTCTCAATACCGGCTTCTCATTATAGGTTGTTATAGATTGTTTGATAGTCTTGGCCGGCCACAATAAGGTTTCTCTATACGTACGATACGATACATATACTCTAGGTTCACATCACACCATAGCAATAAGAGACCGCCCATCCGCCTCTTCGGTGTTGCTCTGACTACGATGGACATCACCAGATTAAACACCCCATCATAATTAATATACAAATATGTACACGACGTTCGTAGATAAGCGATAGGTAAGCGAGGAACGTCCAGAAGAGACTTTATGATGGTCAACTCCAAGAAGTCGACACGATTAATTATACCAAGAACACAAGACTGGCACATTCCAATTTCCCTTATCTGCATATTACATACAACGATTTCAAGAACTTACAATCGTATTTTCATTGCAATGTATGTTTATAGTTATGTATGTAAGTACAATGTGTGTATGTATAAGGTAGAGGTATGTATATTGCGCTTGTGTCTTGATGATGAATAAGATCAGATCAGGCAATATAACTTTTAACAAATTTACGAATCGTTTCAGGCAATGGTTAATGTTATCATTGCTTATAATGGGCAAATGGCAACAATTTACGATCACAAAATGGAAAATAACCATTTCCATATCGTGCCATCAGATCATTACATAAATAGCGAAATAATTTCGTAAATGAAATTTTAAATTACATACTGCCGTCGTTCAAGTTTCGATAAAGAAATACAATAAAAACTAAAAACAATAACAATGAAAACAACAACGAACAACGAAGAAAAAAATAGAAATATCCAACCACCGAGCGATATAATGTAAAGACAAGATTAAAGATGGCTATCTGGACTCGACTTATAACTCAAACTTTAATAAGAAAACAGTTCGCCTTTATTAATAGTCCTGGTGGAGTTACTGAGCGTAGCCTACAAAGTGCCGTCGAGCACGGAAAATGGCGATTTATTACCAACCATCTCTGCAGGAAAAGGATTTTACTTGGAGTTAAGAAAAAAATCGCAGGAGGAGACCTCAGCAGGCGCTACTGAACAAGCTGTACCTCCACAGGGACAGATTCTCGTATTAATCATAGTTTATACACAAATCTAAATTATTTATTTAACAGTTAAATATCAATAATATTTAACAGGAAAGAAAAACAACTCAAAAATAAACCCGCAGCTATATATCATGTAAATTTAATTATTTGAGTTTTAATTGCAAAATATCAACTAATTACTCCAAGTATTGGGGCAAGCAATTAACCTTCCTGACAGATCAAATATTAATATTGGCGAGGGGCGACGGTATTGTCGTTTGTTGTTGTTGTTGTTGTTGTTGGTGTACTTTACTTTACACAGTATTCTCCACCTCAGGGGGTAGTCTTAACTAACAGCATCTTGTTAGGTACTTTATTTATCACATTTCTCTCTTTGTCTGACACTTGGTGTGGGCGTCTCGAATCATCTTCGTCCCACTAAATGTATACCTATAGGTATAGGTATACCAAGAGAAAACCACACACTTCGCTAACAAGCGGTTATTTATTTAATTATTTATTTATTCTATAATAGGTGCGTTTTCCCACCTCGACTCCACTTTATTTATGGTGCCACACGCAGGCTGGAATTTCGATTGAAAAACCATCAGGTGATGTATTTATTGAGGCGCGACCAATATCTATGCTGATTGGAATCAGCTTGTTTGAAAGTAATGAGTCCCGGAATGAATTATATACGTTATTTATAAAACCGAAATTGTCCCGTTGACAATTTCAATTTGTATCTTATCTATCTAGTGTAGGTATAATTGTTATTGGTGTATGAACCAACAAGGATTTGTTTAATTTTCCCAAAAACAATTAGTTATTTAGTAAATAAATAGAAATCCCTCACAAACAAAAAGACAAATTTGTCGTTATTTGTGTTCGAAGAAAAGGCCCAATTTTATTCATATGGCTGGCAAACTGTGTATATTATACCAAGACCGGATATGAGTGTCCATATTTCAAGTTGGGTCGGGAACCCCCGTTGCTTCCAAGGCGGACTTACGCGTGAAACAATAAGATTTTATTTGAACACATGTTTAAACACCTCCCACAGTGCCTGACTGTGCTTTCTACACATTCAAGACACGAATTCTAACCATGATGATCCATCATTTCTACCATTCACGAATTTAAATAAAACTTTTTCCACAACAAAAAACAAACCACATAATATAAATAATATCGATCGTAAATATTAGCGTAATGGCGGTAGAAGTGATGCTTTCTTTCCATTGACTGATAATCCGGAGGGCAGGTATCCCTGACAACCGTTCACCACGTGGCTACCTTAATTAATCTCCCACACACGTGCCTGTATAATGGATCAACTTCAAATTATAGGTAGTAACAATGCGAGCATGTGGGTCTTTAAGGGAATTGGGGATGAATATGGAAATTTCAAAATTACACACACAAAAAAAAACTTTGGTAATAGAGGAAAATATCGGCCCTGGTAGGATCAAAGTTACTAGTCCTGGTGTCCTGGAGGCTCCTATCGGTCTTGGAACTCTTGAATCCACCACTGAGTATCCAATGTATTTCTAATTTCAGCAGTTTTATTGGCGAAGTTTTCCAATTTCTTAGCTTCACCACCTAGTTGTAGTTTAATTTTCGATCGCCTTATAGATACAGGTGTTGAAATTATCGTAATAGAATCGGAAGGGTGTGGATCATAAATTATAAGTGTGTATCGAATAATCGTCGTAATCAGTTTCAAGATCCCATTCTATAGATGTATAGGGATAAGAAACATTTATAGGGCAAATGGTTTCCTTTTTACTTTTCAATTATTACACGCGAAACTCTAACATTCATAAAATGACTTTTTGTTAATTAATTCTCCATTGTTTATCAGTGTCACGGTTATTGTTATGGTTACGAAGAATTTTTATTATTATAACCCACCCTATTGTACTTATATTAACAGTTTTCTACCCTAATCACCTTTATAATAGTCTGATCTAAAATCGATAACGCGTTCAATGACGTCTATAATTTTTTATTTTTTAAAATAGTTTATTGACTATCGTTGACGCATATATGGTGTAATTACGTGTTTAAAACTTAACGGGCGTTAAGAATTATAGTGTCCGCTAAATCGTTTCCGTCAGCTTGATTATTAGTCCTTATATTTGCCGCCTTCTACAGTAGATTGTTTTCAAAATTATGTCTTAAATGTTGATCTCTCCCTGACTCTTATCATTGTTGGCAGCACGATTTTCGATAAAAATAATATTCAGAGATTGTTAAAAGTCTTGTTAAAAATCTTAACGATATCATATGTCATGGATTTTACTAGATCTTCAATGGTGGTCCTACAGGTGACTAGAGGGTAAATCTGTTGGTTTGGTTGGCAGGCGGGCAAGCAAGTTAGCAGACAGTAAAAAGCAGTACATCATCTTCACAGCAGCAACGCCGTTGGTAACGACTCGTTACCTGATGATTACGCATACGGTGCGTTATAATTGCTTGTCACTACACGCCCTGCCCTTTTGTTTATGACTAGTCATTTGCATACGAACCATAAGACCTAACAAATCAAAAAAGCACGGGGACTCTAAAATTTAACGCAAACTTTCTCGCTTTGTTTATTAGCCATCGTGTCAATATTTGCGTCAAATATTTCCTCTTTTTTTTCCTTGTTTTGTTTTCTATGGAGTTTTTTTTTGTTTTACAACAAATAGGAATTGTGTTAGGAAATTTTCACTGATTTATAACAAATATCTGTTTGGATAAAAATCTAAACTCGAATATAATTTCTTCATAGTAGTGGTTATTCGCTAATGGCATCAGGAATGCCGGGCTCTATAATTTAATAATATCAGGATTTCTCAGATTACACAAAATATAAAACAACATTTAACGAGCAGCTTCGTTATATAGAGAGAATGAGTTGCGGTCTAAAATTGGTACAAGTAAATCGATATAGAAACGACATGGGCCCTGTCATTAATAATTAACGTAAAAAGGCACCATTCCATCCATCCAACCATCTATTGATCGAATCACCCATATCTTTACAAATAATATACATAGGATAACAACAGTTGGATTTTTCCACCAAACTATTTTAATGTCTCGTCGTCCTGCTTGAAAACATTTAATTTAATGCCTCATTGGTTAATTTATCCGTTATTTAGTGAACCGTTTTACGAACAAGAAAAAAAAAGTTTGTTGTCCTCCAACATTAAACAAACAAGAACCACATATGGAAAAAAACTGAACTGTTTGATAACAATTTTAATTAGCAAAATTTCTCGTATAGACTACGCCTCCTAAAATCCATAAACATTAATTTCCATGTAATACCGGTATCGTATTCATATCTGACGCTTAATAACTTTAAGAAACCATCAGAGTGTCATGTTATACCTTGTACAATTCTCTAGGAATTTTTCCTACAAATCGTCGACATTCTTTTTGTCACCAAAATTCTATAGTATTTATTTTATTAAAGAATCTTATCTGTGGAAAGACGTGAAGTGAAATTTAATGAAAACACAGTTGAACAGATTATAATCAGGTGCTTCTTTTGAACAACAAATTTGTCGAGATTTTTCAAGTGTTTTATATCTATACAGACACACACACACACAGTCGAAGCTCAGCAGGGTGTTATTGTGAAGAATATTTACACCCTCTAACCCTCTATAAATTACAGTTAAGATATTATCTGTCGACTTTATCCAATACATCACACCCTCGTATAGTATTTTGATAGTTATTTTCCAATCAAATTTTCATGAAATCAAGAAAAATCCTTGAAATTTATCTACGTATATATTTTTGTCAAAAATATAAAGGAACACACACCGTGTTCATTGGATTCTTGTATACCTTGGCAAGTGTGAACGATAAATCAGACCAAAATCAATCTCCAATTTGTTAACGCGAACCGGTTACAAGAGTCAATGTTAGGCACTACCTACTGACTAACGTATTAGAGAAGGTGTTAGTCCAGGTGTTTTCCAATTAGAAATCGAATAGGATTTGTTTTTAAATTAAAAGTGATGATCAAAAGTTAATTAAATAAAATTATAAAAAATCGTAACATAGTAGGTAGTGATTGTCTTTTATTATTAATGATAACAGGTTAAGCAATTTTATTCTGTCTCACCATAAATAAATCAGCATGTTTATATCAAATTAATAACTTTTAATAAATATAAAGGCAGGTTCGGTGTTAGTTTATTACCAACAGACACGACTTCTCCAAGCTCTCTTTAGTAAATAATAATTACCAACAACCAATTCGCATGATATATTTCGATAGAGAATTTTATTTTATGAGTTTCTCTTTTAGTAACAACAACAACAACAGGTACATAGAATTTATTAATTTCTGTTTTTTTTCTTCTCCCCCGTTACATAGAATTACATCTCGACTTTTGCCTACTGTATGTAATTTGAGAATTACATTATTTGTTGTTGAATGTGCGAACCAAATTATCCCTATCATATTACCATGGTTAAAATGATACCCTGTCTAAGCGTAGATAATGAAATGTATTAAAACAGAAGGGAAAACCATGCACACACACACACATTTTAATATTATCCCAACACAATTCCTTCGGGAACAAGAGCCTCTCCACAAACCATGTTAAACACAACACCACTACCAATCAAATTCACATTATCATCATCAAATATTCCCAATAGAGACGAACTATTTAACAAATCCCATAAGACAGTTTCAGTTTTAATCATTCTATGATTTTTTTCATCCAGTTAATTGAGATTGTCACATCAATTTTGAAAAATAAAAGCACAAAAATGGAAATTTTCTATCCATAATAATTAATAATAGAATTTCAACATAGTGTTGTTGTCGATTTAGTATTATTATCCCAGGCAACCAATTTAGGAAATAGGTGGCTATATATCAAGAAACAAGAACTGATAGTGTTTTAAATTACCAAGTTAATTGAATATCACGGATGCCATAACTTATAACACAAAAGTATTATTAACTAGAGAGAAGGTTCCTAGCCGTTTTCTGGTTGTTAACATTAGACAACAAGGTGCTGGTATAAGTAAAATTTGATTTGTGGGTGTCATTTTAGGCGTTTGGAAACACAAAAAAAAACTGGGAGATAACCAGGAGTCATTACAAAAAAATTAAATATCAATATGTACATAACGTAACATAAAAAAATTATAGTTTGCTATATAAAAAAAGATAATTTATTAAAAACAATTTATCAGATGTCAGGTGTAAATTTGGATACTAATGTGTTGTAGCCACAATTTACTATCATCATTCTTCAATTGTTTTTTCTTCGATTTTAATTTGATGATTACGGTTAGAAAATGATTAATGTTACCACTATTCGTTTTTCTATTAATTTTTTAGTTTAGATTTGATTTTTTATGATAAAAAATACAATAATTTATAATATAAGTGCTGATGACGGCCCGTTAGCACGAAACCGGTTCACTAAATCATAAATGAGCATAGAAGATTCAACTTTAATTTGAACGGAATTGGAAACTATTCGTAAAAATAACATATCCTGTTAATTGGAATCGTGGAAGAGATATTTAAAGAAATGTAAATAAAAATAAAAAGGACAAATTGTGTCTTTAACACGATGAAATTATTTATCTGATCCCAAATAACAACAACAAAAAAAAAACACACACACAAATTCAACTAATGAGACTTTTAACGGTGTAAGCATTTATTAAATGCTTAATTTTTGTCAGTCAATTAATTACAATCTTATCCAATCATTATCTTATATCTTGATTATTTCAATAATAAATGAAATCAATTATAGAATCATTGATTCAATGATGATTGTTGAATTTTAATCTCTTCATGTGAATATACAGGGGACTTGGTGAACAAGAATAAGAAGAACAAGATGATAAAGAAGAGGTCATCTTGTAGGATTCTAAAATTATGGGTTAGGAACACCAAAATGAACAAAAAAAAATTGTATATGTAGATGTATATATATAGATATAATAAAAATCTCCCTCTTCCTCTCGAAATTTAAAAACTGTTTCCCTTCTCTCTTCTACACTGACAAGCCAGCATCAATCCTTCATTCTGTATACACACACTAAAAACAGCTGTCTGCCGACAGTAACTTGATACTTTTAAGAGGTATTCTCTATCTCTTTCCAACTATTGACATTTGTCTAGTATTATCCTGGTTGCTCTTATGGTCAGAAAAAACAAACACATTAAAATGAACAGCACTGAACATTGACAATGCCTATAAATAGACCATATACTTTCTGTATGGGTTTTAGAAGAACGTTATCGGTGTACAGCATCTCCGGCAATACAGTGGAGACAAGAGAGAAAAGGAACGAAAAAGGACCCTATATATGTGTATGTATGTAGGTATACGTACATACAAACACATAGATAGAGTTGGTCCGTTTATAATAGAGTTTGCCATCCGTCCGTCGCCTGTAGTATGTGGACTAGGGAGAGCCAGTCCTTTTCATAAAACGCCGCAAAAAAAGGCAATAATGGAACACATACTGGTAGATAATTGGTATTGTTTGTTATATCAAAGGTACCGGAAAAGGGGTCAATTCTTTATCTTGACAATTATTCGTAAATTAACAAGAATTTGATTGCAAATATTTAAAAAAAATTGCATTTTCCTGTTGACAATAATAAGTACCTAGAAAATACTCATATCCGGTGATAAGAACTGTTAAAAATTAATCACAATCGATAAACATTAACAATAAAACTTAATCATAACATTATTATTTACCTTGATGATTATTATTAAAAGAAGCCAAGTAGCGTATCATATGTGATTATTATAATAAAAACGAGGGGCCAACTGTATAGAAATACAGAGGATGAAAAATAAGCGAAACAAATAGATTGTGTCCGTTGCGGCATTGAAGAAACCCATCCAGTTGGAAGAGCCCACAAAGAGTGAAAAATTAATGATCATTGACAGGCTAATAATCATCGTTTGAAGATTGGATCGTTCCAACTAAAAGGCCTCCTGTTCTATCCTCATCCTAATCACTATCGTCGTCACAAAATTTCGTTCTCTATCTTCACAAACAACAACAACAAGAATGTGTCTTAAAAATGTCACGATTAATAGCAAAAACGTGCTCTAAATTGGGCTGTTTTCTACAAATTTAGCCACATCGTGATAATAAAATTTAACTACCCTCGTTGAATATGTAAACAAGATTCTTTTTTTAACAAAATTAAATTTGAGTGTATGTGTCTGGATTTGTATACTAAATGGAATGGTTTGATTTTTGCTATAATATGGTTGTTGTTGTGAAGACTTATTTGTTGAGTAATTGGAGACTTTGTTGTTTTTGTTGTCGATGCGCACGCCTAGTGCACTTCCGGGGTTCTTTCTGGACTCCGGTTGTGGTCCGGGTATCGAATGACAATTCAGTGGCTGTCCGCGCATATCGAATATCAAACAACAAACGGCCCCACCTACACATGTTCATCTTTGTTTCTTTCCAATATTTACGTAGAAAATTCATTTTTCCATAATATCCTTCTATGTTTAAACATTGCAATAGTAGAAGAGTAGAACGAAAATTCCAATTGGCAATATCAATTTTAATATAGAATATATGATAAAACGGAAAAGTTATAAAATAAATAACTCAAGAGTTTTCTTTTATTTTGTTGGTTTTGCTTGGATTTTCAGCCAATTTTGTTGATAGTTTCCAGAAATATTGTCTACGGTGCAAGCTGGTGTCAAGCTCCATTGCCCCAAAGTTATTGTGGTCTCCATGGGGGCTGATACCGTCCCCAACAGGACCGTAATTCTAAATACACTTTCGTCTAACTTTTCTTAAAGAAACAAAACATCAAACAAACTTTTTAAAAATTGAGGAGATTTTTGAAAAATATCTACTCAACTGACATATAACGATAAATTTCGTTGTGAAGATTAAGTCGTTAAAATTTGATTTAATACGAGTACGGTCCTGTTGCCGTCGATGATACTACATGAATTAGCGCCGGGGAGCGCCCAAGAACCCCATTGATTCCCGGAAGTCAATGGTTATCATCGTTTGTGTGAAATGATGGTGTTTTGCCCTCTTTCCAAACAATACTCTAGTTAGCCGATCGTTTATCTCTCTATAGAGACAGCAATTGGGATCAACGACTGTAACGATCTTCCTGAATTATAACGATATTGTTCTGTTGAAATTGTAGCAAAAATTCGCGAAACAAGAAAAAAAAACCAGGAAAGTAATAACATAGACACGATTTATATGACAAGTCTGATGGGAAAAATCAGATAATTCTCTTTAAAAAAAAAAGAGAAATGGTTTTAACAAGAACCGTTAAAATCATCTCACAAATTTATTAACATATTGCTTGAAGACACGGAGAGTAGGAAAAAAAGTAATAATAATATTTAAAGTCTCGTCGACATTATCCTTACGGAGACATCAAGATTTATTTTGCATCTGATAATGGACGGTTTGCCAAACAGAAGACGTGTCTCAGATAACGTTCCCGACCAGAAGGTGTGAACCCCCTTTTTCCATTATGAAATTTCTTGATCGGACACTATGATAACATTTAAAAATATATATCTTGACAGTACTATAACCCTAATGAATAAGAATAGGAAAAAGGGGTCAGTTTGGAAATTGTTACTGTTACTATTCTTTTTTCCTTATTATTATTATTATTATTATTATTGTAGATGTTTTCTTCCTGTTTGTCCGGTTAGTCTATAAACAGTTTTTTTTTTCATTTTATACCCTTTCTCTTTTACCCCGTTTTGAAATGGCTGTCATTTCCTAAAAGGGCCATCGACCCTTAGATTTTTATTTGCTACTTGATATCGTTGTGTTGTGTTATACTGTTTGCGGAAGGTATGTACTGCTTCTCTGTAGTAGTCCGTCTTGAAATAAAGAAAGGGACGTTATGAATTCGTTTGACAGTCATGACAATAGTTAGATCAGTTACATATCAAAATATCACTTAATTGGAACGAAAAGGGTTGATAGAAGTGACAGTTGTTTTTCAATCTTTCGAATCTTCAACAATACCATTAATCAAAATGTTAACGAAAAGCTACTTAATTTTATAAAGCAGTAGTAATTTGAAGGAAGAGAGATGTTCTTGTTTTATGTGCAATCAAAAGTGTAATATTTGTTTTAAAGAAAACTTTAATGCAGCTATTTACTGTTTAACGCGAATATTCAAAAAGCTGTTTCTCATATAGTAATCATAAAACTGATTATAAAAATATTGAGTTATAAACGAATTATAAATAAACACTGAACAATAACAAAATGGTCTGAAATATAGGGTGGCTATAAAGCACAGTTTCATCAACAAATCCAATTGTAAATTAAATTTAATGTAAATTGTAAGTAGATATAACCAATTGAATAAAATTGAAAAATTACACAATTGTTGCCAAAACAAAATTTTTATTATTAACTCTTTGAGTTCAAAGGAGCAATAGGTATAGAACTGTTACGTAAAACTTGCTCACCAAAAATTTAGCTTCATTTGCTACTTATAGAATGAGAAAAAAGCACAAAAAAAACAATTTTAGATGAATCCAAGGAGTCTTTCTTCGCACATGTACGAAAATGATTGCTGGCACTCAAGGGGTTGAAACTTTCTCGAATTTCGCAATTTTTCTCGTTTCTTTCTTAAAGAAATTAATTTTTTCGGTATTATCTGATGGTAATTCTGTTAAAACGATAGCATTAGAACTACCTATAATCTTAATTCGAAAAAATTCTAATATTTGCCAATTATTAAGTTAACAGTGGTAATTTATTGAACTCCACGATAAGTAGCTACCCCTAAAGACTTAAATCACCCGTAATCAAACTGTATATTGTTACTTGTAGATACATATGTACCAGAATTTCGAATGCGCAAAGGAAATTGATTATCAAAAGATCGACAATTATCATTTACTTAGGGCACCCCAAATATCACAAAAACGCACGTTACGTTCATTATTTCCCTTAAAAACCTTTATCCTAACAAAAATGCATAGATTTAGGTAACAACCAATGACAAGTGGACTACAACACAACGATAGATCTACACCAGTACAAATTATCCTTGTAATTTACTTCTCATTGGTTGTTGTACTGATGTAGATTGAACGTCAGTAACAAAGGAGTACAAATTATTTTGCTGTAAAGTTTAGTTTTTCGTGAAGCAAGAATTTTTCCCGGGAAATAATCTACTAAAATATCCCTCATGCTATTCAATCACTCGAAAAATTACTGTTACTGAAAATTCAATTTGTAGTAGGTATTCCATTGGTTCAAATGGAGAATTAGCCACAGTTGGACAATAAAACGTCTCATTAGCTGAACTTTACGAAACTTTAGAGATTGAAATAAAAGCACAGGATAATTTGAGCAGAGATCTCTTTATAACAAGCTATGTTTAGATTGTTGAGGCTTATACATTGCATTACATTTTACAGTTTTCTGTACTTCTTGTTTTCAATATTTAAACTTAGTCCTTTATTTTTGGATAGTTGCAGGACCGTAGCCAGAACAGTGCTCAAGGTGTAAAGCTTCGCAGTTTAGGATTAGCTCAAAATTACTTCATAAATTATTCTAGCGCTCTAGCTACGGCCATGGATAATTGAGACTTATTAGTTTAAATTAGTCCTTACACCTTGAATGACACCACCACCAATTTGTCAGAAAACCTATTTTCATAATAAATTGTGTTCTAATTAAAATGTCTTGTTCGCAACCTGACAATCAACAGCTGTTCTAAACAGTGAAGAGATGTTGAACGTGTCATACCATCCAGAGTTGGTTCTATTTTGAAATTTGTTTGCTAATTTTCACAATTTTAAAAATCAAAACTGAACCTAAAAGAAGTCGGTGAATCTCTTTCTTCGGTAAATTATAAAAAATTAGTCATCTTGTGTGATAATCTTTTGGAAAATACCAATTCATTATTTTGAAGTGTCTTTATTGAAAAGGAAATTTTCGGCAACATTCCTTTGATTGTTCCCTTTTCTGTGCACTAACCAATTTCCGGCCGTCGCCGATTGTTTGTTTGATCCCAATCAATTGTCCCATCAAAAAAATTTTTGCCAATAACCTTCCTATTATCTGATATCCACCTATCTTAAATCGACAACAACCGACCTATCAGTATTGATGTCATCATCCTAACAAGACTCCCCATTTTTATAGAGTGTCTGTGTACGGACCTATACGTATAATACAAGAACATCGTGTCAATGATGTACATTTTTCCAGCTCAATAATGTGATTTTGTATTGTTAGCGTATACAATAAAGATTCTGGTGCATCTATGATAGAGGGGTTGGCAGAGAAACAGCCACAAAATTGTTTGGTATTACATACAGCTAGTAGACTTGATGGTGAGGTCACAAAACTGGCCCCCTTTTTGCCTTTTCAAATGTCAATCGTCCTTTTCATAACGACAAGGGTTTTACCAGATTAAAGCAAAAGGTAGAACTATATCTCAATTATGTCGGTTCTTTAAAATTTTTAAAAGGATTTAAATATATAAAAAAAATCTGATGGATTATCCTTTAATACCACCCCCATTATCAATTTAAGCTGATCTTTAATGGTCCACTCTTGTTGTTTGTTTTTTTTGTCTCTCCACCTGTTAATTTCATTATCTTTCAATTCAATCAATTATAATGATAAAATTTAAATAGAATTCCTAAAGATGATAGATATTCATCACACTTAAAGACATGCTATGTAGTTGTTAGATATAGCAACAAATTAGCACCTCTCACTGACAAAACAACATGAACAACATCAATTGGAAATGACGATTCCAATTGGTAGATATGGTAGAGGACTCCGCCTCGACCTTGTTGGAAAGCTTTCCGAAGTCCCGCCTCTGGAGAGCTTTCTAATATAGGAAAACCGTACAGCTGGTATTGTAGGGGGTCCAGTTGTTCGGAGGACGTCGTTGTGTCGAGTCGGTATTATTCATTAATCCGAATATATTGTGCATGTGTTTTCATTTATTGTTTATTACAATTTTAAACTTCTAATTTGTTCGATTTAGTTCGTTTAATCAAATTATCATTTTCTATTCGTTCCTTAACTTGAGTAATTGTTTGAGTAAACTTAAATTTCGAATTTTTGTGTAGTGGACGTTCAGTAATTCGTTGCGTCAGATGTTAAATTTAGATTCTAGATGCGAATAGAGGAGCACAGCTCAGTTTTATTTTGTGTGTAGCTTTTGTGTTATAATTGTGTGATGAAATTGTGATTTTTTGTGTGATAATTGATAAAATAATTGTGAATTATAGTTTTCCCGGTAAGCAGAGAGACTCCCTGTATTTTCCATCTTAAAACGATTAAAATGAAAATTATTAGTTTTTATTATTTTCATAAATAATTAACAAACACAAACAACATAACAGCTGCAAGCTCTATCATTTTTTTGGATCATTAGGTATTAAAAGAGTTTAATTTGAAGAAATAAAAGTGCCAAAAATACTCTCTCTTAATATATCATTAGTTCGGAAATAGTAAATGTCAGAAATTCTAAAATAAGTCCTACAAATAAAATTTTTAACGACACACTTGAAATATCATCGTTATGTCTGGCTTCAATTACATATAGCAATTAGAAGCTACACCAGAAACTCGATAATCCGTCACCTATCGTTCAGGAAGAATTCTACTTCGGTAATTCGTAACTCTTCTGGTCGCATGCCAGACGAATTATCGGGTTTTTATTGTATTTTTTATCACCTTTTTATTACTATTATTATCATTATTATTAGTATTGTTATTAAATTTTTGTCAACTAACTTCCGTTCTTAATTTTCTAGATCCGGTCCCAAATCACAGCATTGTGTTTATCAGTGAAATGAAAAGAAGGACACTTAATTATCATGCAATTAAATTCAAAAAGTGAATAAGTTCGTTTGATTATCCTTTAAAAATAAAAATCGCCTACAAGGAAAAAGGATATTTAGTGAAAGGACAATAATGTTATCGGCGGGGCTTGGTTACGGCGTCTCCGGTACGGTGACGGGCACCACGCCCCCTTATAGTCCACCACCCCCTGCTAGACACAGCCCTCTGCCAAGTTTCGGATTCACCCAGGAACAAGTCGCGTGCGTATGTGAGGTAAGTGAAGTGGTGTTTTTTTTAATCCAAAATGGGATTATGGCTAACCAACTAAACCCCCTCGATAGGATCATGTTATCAAAATGTTATAACTGGGCATGGTCTTAAAACAACCCTTTCGGAATTGTCTAGTGTTGTTCTATGCTCTTTCAGGTTAGCTTAAGGGACTTTTTGTTATTTATTGTAGAAATATTTCACGAAATTCTTGATATATTCTACTACTATCGTTTTGGTCTCAATTCTTTTTTATTTGTTGTTAATATGGAATGGCTTTCAATTATTAGCTACTGCTGATCGATTGTTTGCTTGATTTACATTGTGATTGTCAAGGCTAGATTTCTAACGGATTTTTCTCGATTTTACATTTACACACAAGTGCCAACACTTCAGAAATTTCACACTTCAAATGCTTCTGTAAATTGCATCTTGACGACAGACAATCTGTCAATAACTGCCTCTTATTCCACATTCTATCCAGAAATTCGTATGATTTTTATGTTGGTTGTCCAATTGATGAAATGGTAGCTGCTTGAAAAACTGGTGTTAATATTATTTTCCAAACTGAGCCCTAAACAGTGCCGCCGCGTGCCTCGTAGGCGCGCCTGTGCAAATAATATTTTGGACAGAAGACGTTTTTGCATCCCTGTTGTGTCCCCGCCTCCAAAATCGAAAAGTTTGAAAAAATTTATTCAAAAAAACAAAATCTAGGAAAAGTATCGTGATTGGCGCCCTAACTGATGCGGACGGGGCCCCTGTGCGGTGCACAACTTGCACATCCGGTTGTGGCGGCCGTGGCCCTAGACTTGATAACCATCTGTCTATTTATCTATCTATAAGTTCTTAGGACCTGTTGTGCTGGGACATCTTGGAGAAATTGTAACCTTTCTGCAGGACCAGACCTTAAGAAGGGCTTTTTTTATTCATTCTAATTTTCTGTATTTCTTATTTTGCATAACTGTGATTACAGATTTTAATCACAGCTCCCCTATTTATATCACAGAAACGTGCAGAATGATACAACGAAAGGCTAAAATTTACACAAGTATCCTGGAATCGTGTGGACGCCAGATTTGCCCAGTGAGAGTTGTAAAGCAGGATCACTGAACTAGGAGCTTCGAATAAATTCATAGTTCAAAGAATTTGCATGTAGTTTGCCGAAGGCCCTTTTCTTAATTCGGAGGCTCCCAAAGTGTTTTTGTTGTACGGTCAAATACTACAATAACGAAAGCTTTTTCCTGTTTCCAGTGAATTATGGATATTTATATGAAATTTTTAAAATAATAGCCGTATTTTTAAACCTCTAAAACGTAACTAGTTGTCCAATTCTGTTCAATTGTAAGTCTTTACAAACATTTGGCACCTAGCACCACTAACTAGCAGTAGAAAATGAATAAATGGAAACCTTCATGTTTTTCTATTTAACAACTGGTATTGTTTTCGTTTATTCGTCTTTTTTGCAACTCGCATTTCTATTTTTAGCAAACATTACAATGTTATATAATTGGTGTTGTTGTTCTACTATTAAAAAACAGCCGCCGCCATCATTCCAAACACAATTGATAGCCATTAATTATTCCACCGAAAGCGAAATTCTTTAAATAGTGAAAAAAAAGCGTTTTCATTCAGAAAAAAATCTTTCTTGTGTAATCAGCATAATATATTCCAACGATTCCAACATAGTAATATTTATTCAACTAATCCACCTACATATGATTTTCTATTCTCATTCATCATTCTTTTGTATTGTAAAAGGTAATGCACCATTAAAAGGCTCATGTTACCATTGGGAAAAAAAACAACATCTGCTTTCCATGTCTATAAATCCAAGAAATTGTAGGTGGATTTTTCTATTTTGCCATCAGCATTTTTTTTTAAATTCTATAATTACGGCTATAATTGCAGCCTCTGGTGTATTAACGAAAACCGTATTCTATGATAACGACAGGCTTTTTGTCTTTTTGTACCAAAAACTCAAGCCTTGGTGCAAATGCACGATTATAGTTATGGTATAGATATTTTCATAAATACCAAGTAAATTTGTAAATATGTGATAAGTTCACTTATAATTTAGTGAATTTAATGAATTCAAATACTGCATTAAGTAGAGCTTGATTGTTTCTCGTGACACAACATTTTTTTCTTTCTGCGAACTCAAAATGTGTACGTTTTTCTCAAAAACCTCTTTTTTTTGCAGGTGTTACAACAGGCTGGCAATGTTGAACGTTTAGGTCGTTTTCTCTGGTCATTACCAGCATGTGATAAGCTACATAACAACGAATCCGTCTTAAAAGCGAAGGCAATAGTAGCTTTCCATCGAGGTAATTTCAAAGATTTATATAAAATTTTGGAAAGTCATCAATTTAGTCCACATAATCATGCAAAATTACAAGCATTATGGTTGAAAGCTCATTATATCGAAGCTGAACGATTACGAGGTAACATAAACATATTCTTAAATATTTAAAGTATTCGTTAAAATGTTCCTTTTTTGTTGTTGTGGAAAAATCAACAGGCAGACCACTAGGAGCAGTTGGAAAATATCGTGTCCGTCGAAAATTCCCATTACCACGTACAATTTGGGATGGTGAAGAGACTAGTTATTGTTTCAAAGAGAAATCAAGAAGTGTTTTAAGGGATTGGTATAATCATAATCCTTATCCTAGTCCACGTGAGAAACGAGAATTAGCCGATGCTACCGGTTTGACGACAACACAAGTATCGAATTGGTTCAAAAATCGACGACAACGAGATCGAGCAGCCGAACATAAAGACAGGTATGTATGAGTGTATTAATCCACCTAGAATAATTAACTTAATCAGTGGATAGTAAAAAGTAACCCCCTAAGTATTCTCTTCGTTATATTTGTGTGTATACCTATCAGATTTCAACAGAAGCCTTATAATTTTGTGTTTGCTTATAGCCGTTGTTGTGATGAGTAAAAAATTCAGGGTTTCCTGTGTTTGTTGCAATTTTTTCCGATATATACAACATAGTTACGGTTTCAATGATCGAATTGATAAGAGAGAGACACTTTGAAATTATGTTTATTGAAAGAGGTGGTGGGTTTTGTGGTATGATCATGTTGACATTCATAACGGGCGTTAACCAAGTTAACTAACTTTACACATATTGCGTTGCGTCTCGGTTTGAACGAGTGTCAGATATCGGTTCCCGTGACTCATGTTCTAAATTTAACCATTCCCAGTTTTGAAATCAAATCCATTTTCTTTATTACTATGATTGTTATTATTATTATAACTGGACTATATACAATTTTGAAAATCGGTTTTGATTTTTATTTAAAACTGAAATCGAAACCCAATTGTTTATTAAACAACAAACCGTATTTTTCGAAATTAACAGTTTAACAAACGATAATAAATTAGTTGAATTGCGTTTTATGAAGAAATTCAAATCTCTAGTATGCAATTACTTCGTATTTATCGTACCATGAAAACAATATACTGCCTGTGTTCCAGAGATCACAATAATTCTAAAAATTTCCTTTGATTCCTGTAAAGAATCTAGTAAAGTAGCTTTGTTTTAATTCCAAGATTTTTGAGAAATTTTTAATTTCGATCCTGTTTCGATTGGTGTATAAAATATCAAAAACTAAAAACTGAGAATGCCAGCAATAATAAGAAATGAGCATCCGAACTCGTGTTTGTTCGCTTTGAGCTCCTGTCTTTCCTACGTGTTTAAATTCATTATTGATGGCCTATTGCCTCTCTATAATTTATAGATCAACTACC
Source organism: Iselma pallidipennis (assembly GCA_037464855.1). Classification (NCBI taxonomy): domain Eukaryota; kingdom Metazoa; phylum Arthropoda; class Insecta; order Coleoptera; family Meloidae; genus Iselma; species Iselma pallidipennis. The sequence continues at coordinate 333,098 of JAZBHA010000004.1, forward strand.
TTTATCCAAATTTATTCAAATTAATGGGTTGTAATCTATTGAACTTCTCGCCGAACTAGCAATAAGTCAGAATTTAGTGGAGACTCTTTGTTGTTTCTTTTCTGATAGGATTGAGCGTTATTAGGGAGATTCTGCCATTTACGATAATGCTAAATTTAGGTACATAGATGGACGACACCGTATAATATTAAAAAAGATCATTTGCGCAAGTTGTAGTCTTTTTCTACTAGAATTTGTTTAGCGTAAGTTTGCAAGAGAGAGTTTGCGATAGTTCCGATACACTATTTTGATGAAATCTGGGAGCCAATAGAAACTACCCCGTTATAAACCGCGTGATGATTATCTTCTATCATATGATTGGCAGTGTTCGATTGTACCATCATAATCTCACATCCATCACGATATATACGGGCTTATACCGTATCGTATGTTATAACAATACGAGCCGCAAACTCTCTAAAATCTCCTTATTGGTAGCGTTCTCGTATGAACTGCAAAAACTTGAAAAGCAACTAATTTTCATACTAAACAAGAGTTCCAAAGAAATTCGATAGAACCTCGTTAATTCAGCATGATCAATGTAGCCTATTCTTGTCGATTTTGGCATACTTCTATAAATAATTATAACTTCAGCAGTAATTTTACCAGTCAATTAAAGTGAACCTTATTTTCCACTAAACACAGTCCAACATATGAAACGAATCTCTGTACAAATGGTCTGTCAGTGTATGTACATCATAATTAATGAAGAGGTGTGCTGTTGTTTATTTTGGACAAAAAAAAAATGAATTTTGTTAAAAATTAACTGTGTGAACTTTGTATGTACATTGGTCTTTTGCGAAATTTTTGTTATCAATCAATTTTGAAAACAATTTGGCATTCATATTGGGAAACATATCAAATGTGTTTGTGTGTGGATGTATGTGTGTATATGTGTGTATGAGGTGTCGTCTAAAATAGCAACACTGCCTGCTCCTGGGGCTATTCTCAGTTTCCAGGTCCAACAGAGTCATTCGATACTGAAAGACGCCAACACTAGAAATAGAAGAGAAATGGAAACCATTCGTTCCTGGTTGTGTGTTTATTGTTATTGTTGTTGTTGTTATTATTTGTTGCATAAACTCAATGTCCCAGTTTACTACTGTTGTTTGTCTTTTTCTGGAAACTTTACTTTGTATATGTTGTTTAGTCTTCATCTAGGTGTATTTATATAATATGTGTGTGTGTGTTGATTACGATTATATAAGAGAACAGTCTGCAAATTTCTTGTAATTGAATCTAGTCAGTCAAGGTGCATCGCCAAAGACCACCTACACACTGTAGTCCTTCTGTACATAGACAAGATACACGTATAAATACCCTCCAG
>JAZBHA010000005.1:9784-21150 GCA_037464855.1 Iselma pallidipennis
GAATTTTTGATTTATGAAATGTGAATTAAACGACTTTTGGGCTAATTTGGTCCCATAGCCTTTTTTTTCTTCGAAAACTAGAAAAACCAAATAACAAGCGTTTTAATCGACTGAAGCGCCTAAATCTCATAAAAAATATTACAAGACAAAAAAAATTGTTATTTAGCGAGATAGAAAAACTGGCCACAATTCCACAAAAAACAGATTGTTTTAGTTTTTCTTTTGATTTTTAATTCCAGTTATTTAGAGACTTTTTAAATTTTCAATTATTTTTATTAAATCGAGCATATCATTTGAATTTAAAATAGATAATTTATAATTTGATTTTTAATACTGTTATTTGTTTATGAGGGTGGTTGTTGAAGGGAAAATCTATGAAATTTTGGAAATTTGGCAACATTTGAGGCATTTCACACTAGCAGCTGCTTATCTATGGAAAAATCTCTAAATAACAATATTTTGATATTAATCATTAACTACGACAAATACAGAGAAAGAGAGAAAGATTTGAACCGTAAATAAGTTTTATTTTTTTTGTTTGATATCGTTTCCGTTCTTTTATTTATGATCACTGGTGTAGGTGGTTGATGGTAAATCGCTATAAATAGCGCTTGGCCCTTCATTACTACAGACAGAATCTTCAGGTGTACGGGATGGTTCAGCTTCTGTTACTTCTTCCTGTTGTTTGTGTCCTCGATGTTTACCATGAAGATTCTGATAATAATGGAAGAAAAATATAGATATAAATGCTTTTGCACGTCACAATAAACATCACCACAATTATAATAGTTATGGTAAAGTGATATTTATTGGCAGTCGTGCATTATATTATCATCATTAAAAAATTGTTCGTAATGATGATAACGATAATGATCATAATAACAACAAGACGTGACTTACCTTTTCTCTACTTCCTTTTTTCTGTGCATGCAAATTAATCACCAAATTAGGTTATTTTGTTAAAATATAATTATAATAATGATAATAATAAAAAAGATAATAAAACTACTAAATGTATGTATTGGTTTAAACGTTTTCTACATTTCTGTGTTGTTACATCGAAAATACCTGTAAGCTGAACCGTCGATGTTGAGCTTTCCTGCCGCCTCTACGTTTCGATATGTGTGGATTGTCACGGCAGATCGTTTTACTTTTAAATAATTCCAGTTGTAGATACAGACGTTTCAATTCGGCACGTATATCATCCGGACTCATATCAGCTAATGTTACTTCACCAACATCAACATCACTATTATTCCCAGTTAGTGGACCGTGTGCATTAACATCCTATTATATATGAGATAGAATTATTTAAAACTTTTCCGTATGAATTTATTCATATATGTTTGCAAACCTTGAATGCATCAACTGGTATTCTACATGAATATTCTTGTGCCAATGATCGGACCTGTTTCTGTTGATACCAGAATTTCGGTACAAAAACTAATACGAGTGTTAGACTTGTTGATAATTGTGTACGTAGACAATAAATGATGAAAACAAGATCTGGATGTAATTTTGGTAATAATAGAATCCTTGAAATGTAGTATAAAGTGCTGATCGTCAATTCTATACTAATAGCGGCACATAGAAAGTTCCGTTCCTGCAAAATAGAATTCGTGACATAATCTCTGTTAGTACTCTTAGTACTTTTCCTATTGTTAGATCAGAACATGTCCAAAAATGATCAATAAAATCAAACTACTAGGATGTATTACAAATTTACTAAACCGGAATGATAATCAGGATAATTGATGAGTAGTGTGTTATCATTTGCTTGTATCCCGACAAGGATAGTAGAGAGAATTATCAATTTTTTTGTTCTCCGTGAATGATGATGAATGGTAGGTCATTTTCTTAGCTCTTACAAATGGAAGAAGCTGGAAAAAAACACGATGAAACCCTAGCAAAATAGCGTGAAATTAGATCAATTTAGAAAAGTTAAAGGTCTTGAATGAATTGCTTGTTCACAATAAATTTGATTGTTTGATCTAATCGTCGAGAATTGATAACTATGTCATTTTGTATTTATAAAGAATAATCTGTATTGGTGGGATTAAATATTTATCGATTGATTCTTCATAAATGTAACAACGCGACTCTTTTTTTTTTGTGTGAGTGTGAATTAGAATAAAAATGCGAATGTTGGAAAAAGTGGATATTTTTCCGCAGGTGGGTTTTGTAGTCGTTCACGCGACTCTAGAATTCAAAAGTGAATTACTATAATCTTCTGCATTCCTTTCAAGGAATGCTAAAATCCAAATCTAATAATAAAAGCGGCGGATTGATCTTAAAAACAAAATTAATTGTCGAAAATTACTTAAACTGCAAGAAATCCCGCCAGCATTCGTTTTTATTACACGTAGGTATATAGAAAACAACATTATAAATATATATGTTACTGTCAATTTGATGAATGGAAGATTATGCATAATCACAGCTATTTTGCATAACTGAAAAATACGCACTATATTGCCGATTTTATTATTATTTTATTACAAAAACATCCCCTCGCTCCGCTACGCTCCGCTCGGACCAGGCAAAGACCTGCGACACAGAAAAATAAAACACAACAATTAAAACAACATAATAATATCAATTTTTCAATAATGCAAAATAGCTGTGATTATGCATAATCTTCCATTCATCAAATTGACAGTAACATATATAAATTTTGCTTTTATACATCACGTTTTACAGCTGGCACGATTTATTTCAATTGCTATTAAATTTCAAATTTTTAATTAAAAAAAAAATTAGAGTATCAATTATTATAATTCTGTTTTATTTAGTTATTTTTCTGCCTTAAGGAGATTCCATCATTTAAATTAAAAAATGATTTGTCAGTTAATTTTTAAACATAATGGAGTACACGTGTTATTAATTTATCAATACAGCAGTGAACGCGCTTCTTTAATGATTACCTCACAAATAATCGAATTTTACGAGCGGTAAGAACGCAGAATTCACTCTTCTCCTGTTTTGAAAGGATCGCAGCAAATGGTCGTCTTGGAGACAATCTACGCAGAATGATCAGCACAAACTTAATAGCGGGCTTCAGTAAAAGGATCTCATCAATAGAGTAAACGAAAAGAAACACCAATTTTTTTCACTGGCTTTTGTATGACAAATCTGACCAATAGAAATGGTTAATTGTTTTGTTTAGGGGCCTTTTTAGATCAACAACGTGGAGCACTTTTAATACATCCTTATATCAACAGAAAACTATTAACATATTTATTGTGGTTTACCGAGTATACTAGAAACACTGATCTAGGGACACGTTTTACCCCGTTGCTATTTCGATAGCGACTAGGCTACCTGTTCGATTTTTAGCTATACAGCAACTAGTCCAATGATCGCTTTATTGGTTTAGGCTTGTTGTCGAATATACTGCAGAGTGCTTGTTCAGTCTATTAGAAATTCCACTGTTCAATATGTACACTAGTTGTTTGCCCTTATTAATGCACATAATCTATCAGTATTAATAGTTGGTCCTTATGAATTTGAATAGGATTAGTTATGGCAGTAAACTTAAGTCAATTATAATGTTCTGATGAAATTATCAACTATTTCATCTCGCTACAATTCATATTTGGTTCACTGCACATTTATAACTTTCTAGTAGATACCTATACGGATTTTGTGTAGGGAAAAAGACTATATATACTGATGTTGAATCAGTAGAGAGAGGTAATGAAGTGGTGTAGATAGATGGTGGAAGAAGCATGAGAGAGGTGGTTGATGAATTCTATCCGGAAACAAACTCGACAACCCTTATTGTTCTGTGATGAATTGATTTTACAATGGTCCTGTTTGTGTTCGTTTCGAAAGTCTTATGTTTGTTTTATTAGAAAAAGACGAAAAGGAAAATGGTTTCAAAAAAGACCTACTTACATGAAACTGGGTCCGAGCATTTCTACTAGCATAACTCAAATGTATTCCAAATATTAATATAGCCAGTTCTCCAATTTCCGTCACATAATCCCACCAAAGTGGTTTACAAGCTTCATAATGAAGTCCATCCTGTGTTATACCATTGTAAAGTAAACTGTAATTTTCTTGCATAAAGTTAAGTGTTATCGATGTATAAGCTGCCATATATGCCAATACTGACATTATCATTATCCATAGATATTTTAGTAAATCAGTATCTTTAACAATCCATCGATGGGCTTTCCTTGTACGGAACTCAATTAGATGACGATAGAGTTTCAATATAATAGCACCATAACATATAATAAAACCAACTTCACGAGCCCATGGTTCGAATAAACATTGGATAATTGATGGTTCAAAGAAACGTACCACTACCTAAACATATAATATTAAATTAGGTAGCACAATTAGATGGTGGTGGTGGTGGTGGTGGTTTTATTTTATGATCATTTTATATTTAACTTTACGATCCACACAGATATTGAAAGCTCTAGACTTGATGAAAAAATATACCTTTTTCAAGGATTATCATAAATTACTTACTGTACTATAAAGGATGAAAATTCCCAACAGGATAGTTTCCAAAATCGTCCACATACCCGACGCAATCGACTAAAATCACCACACAAAAAATACGACAAATCAAGCAAAAACTTCAAAAGAGAGAACACAAAAAAGTATTACTTTAGTTTTACGTTGTTTAAAAACCACCATTGCCAAAATTACGGTAATGACCATACAACCTAAATGTATACTCAATATAGCTGTCTTTAAATATACATCCCGTTTCGCCATACATATACCATTCTTCTCACAAACATCGCATTCGGTAGGGCACGGTAGACATCTGGAAAATAATTTTGCACGAATTAATTGAGTTCGTTGAAGAATAAACGATCCTGACAAAGCCAGGAAACCCTTCAACGTTTCTCACTTGATAGAGGTTCGTCCTGGGGCCATGTCGTGGCCTGCATTTCACATAAATTCTATTTCTCTCACGCTCTATATTTTCTTTCAGACTAGGTAGGTACTGTCCTTACGTAGGTACACTCGTAAAAAAATATTATTGAAGAATTTCACGTGTCGCCAACTTTTATTTCTATTCATAATCAAATTTGTCGATCGACACAGTTTTACTGCTGCTACGTGAAAATTTTCATAAAATACGGTTTCTTGCCGATATATAAATTTGGAAATATTTGTGAATTTATAATCCAAAATTAATCAATATTTGTTGCGGTAATGCGTATTTTATCTACATCCCTACTAGCTATTGATTCAACCCCCCAATTTTCTAACTTATTCTAGAGAATAATTCCTTTAGACAACAGTTTTTCATCTAATTAATAATTCGTGAAAGTAGGAAAGTTTAAATGGAAATTTTCAACTGCCATCCCGCTGTGTGGAAATTGTGTGCCATTTAAAATATCACAAAATTTGTTATTTTACAAACAATTACCCTTAATGATGAATTGTAGGGTAAATTGATCTGACAATAGAGCGATGAAAGGTGTTGACCTATTTCATTCATATTTGACCTTTCAACTACTCCATCATCATATCACATCATATAAGATTAGAAATTCTGGAAGACGACACATGCAGTTCATCTTGTAATATAATTAATTTGATGCCACAAAGTTTATCTTTTAGTTTTAGTTTTAAACTATTAAAGAAACCAAATAAACCACCAATGTTCCTACTACTTGTTGATGGTAATCAGGATTTTGACGTGTTGTTGTAACTTTCAGAGATGCGTGTTAGATTCATGTTTGAATTTTAATGTGATGTTTTCAGATGATATGAATGAATTTTAGTTGAGTTAAAGTTGAAAGGGTGATGAGGCAAAATCTCGTTTTCAGAAGGTTGGGTAGGTTCAACAACTGGTATAGTATGATATCGATTCAATTTTCTTATTAATATCAGTTCGAAAATCGAATAATCCTATCACAAGAAATTGTTCCGAGTAGGAGAGTAGGAAGTGGATGGAGAACGGATATTCGATATTAAATTTAGTTGGTTTTGTGACTCGATGAATTGGTGGGCGCTTCAAGTCAATTAATAAATATATTGCAACAACAACAACAATAAAAATTGATAGAAGGAAAAATTTTATATTTCGACACAATTTCTTCGGCTAGTATAGAATGATGTAGGTAGATTTTCGAGGAACTAGCTGATATGGCAACTTTTGAGATTTTTATGGTACCTTTGGGTATCGTTACCATTTCCAAAGGTTTTATGTGGAAATGTTAACGTACAACTTTTTAACATTTCATTTTACTAGAGGAGTAAGTGGAAAATTTTGAAGGAATCTTTCTGTTGATATCATAAATTCCATTTTAATTCCTCATTCAAATAATTTAGTACATTTCGGCAATATTATTATTCAACAAGTTAAAGCAATGTCCTTTAACTTGTTGCGCTCCGTGTACGATAGATAAATCACTCTATAAAGTACTCTAATAAATTGTATATGTTGAACGTTTTTTTTTTTTTTATAAATAAAGAAAAATCTGGACGACAACTTTTAGCTCTATTGAGTGAACAAGCGGACATCACCACAATCCAAGCCAGCCACTTCATTACGGATGTCATCCATCCAACATTCTAGAAGGGTCATTGTTGAAGTATTCGGGAATAGTCCGTAATATAGACGATATGAGCTTTTATATTGCTAGCCACGTATTAACGATTCTCAATATTTTCACGAAATATTACACACAGATACACACACCATAACCATAGTCCAACCGTCGATTTGGTCGATATGATGCGTTGGTGGCATGCTTAATATCACTGACAGATTTTTATGAATTCCAGTAAAGAGAGTAGAGAAAAGACGGGAAAAATGTAAATTTCATCCATACGATTTATATTGCTTTCCTTCTACCACATTATGATAGAACTCGGCTTTTTATGGTAATCGTTGTAGTTTTTAAAGCTTGGCCGCAATTTGTCCGGGGAAATTATTGCTATTGGACTTGGATAAATTGTAGAGGGAAAGAGAATCGTAAATAAATTCAATGATAATCCTGGCCAAAATATTGGATGTTTTGTTACATTTCTCAAGGATTTTATAAAAAAAATATATAGAAACGAATAATAATAACTTACCGTCCTGTATCGATGAATCCATCTTCAATATCTTCGCCGAGAATCCCTTGCCAAGTGAAATTAGCTTGAGGATGGTAGAGACCCTGGCGACACATACATCGGTAACCGCCCCGTTTTTCACCATATTCAAGCTCCGGGACGCACTGTAACAAAAAAAAAAACAGTCAAAAGTATTACTACCACTATAATAAAACAGCAAAAGACAATTAAGTTTAATTAAAATTTAACCAGCAATTTATAAAATTAATGGATTTTTGTTGTTGGATTTTCTCCTCTTTTTTTTGTGTGAGAAAAGGAGAGACCCTAATATTCTCGTATTATCAACTTTTCAAGTCTCTTTTATCTTTCTATGTGTATGAAACAGGAATGCTGCACCCCCACTTCAACTTCTCCGAATATTAAAAGCAAAGATCGTGAGGAAAATTCGTGAAAACTTCCTAGCGTTCTATGTGAGAAAAAAGGCAAGGCGGCAAGAGAAAAGTGAGAAAGGGGAAATTGAACTATTTCTCTTCAACACACATATATACACACATAGACCCACACACATATACGTTGTCCCTTTGAGCTTTCATCAGTGTTATCCAATTTCTCTACACTTAAAGCTCAACATTAATTCAAAAGCGACAACTTTGAAGTATAGTTCGTTTGGTTCCTTGTAACGGTGGTAGTGTCGTGCCCTTTAACACCGCCCACCTCTTATCCATTCATTCCCAATGGAAATTGTCGGCTGGGCTTAAAAAGTAAACAACTAAATGTAAATACAAATTTAATATCAGTCGGAAAAGGCAAATATTATGGAAGACAAGTAAAGATTGTAGGGCGTTTTTCCTTTTGTAAATGTTTCAGTTAAGTATCCGGGACTATTCTAGAAGTAATCCGTATTTATTTTCGATGATACTATGTTGAGATTCGTTAGTTATAATTTATGTCACATTGAACACAATAATTTCAATAAAGTTTCTTTTAAAGGAAGCGATTAATGGGCTTTTTTGTCGATATAAAATTTTCTCATTAATCAAGACCAGTTTTTCTCCACTATCTCTCTATTATATGTTCGTCAATTTATATTATAATATCTCGGTTCAACTTAGCGTAAATATTTGATCGAACGATTAAAAACCCATTAAAATATAATTCAATTATATTAATGAGAAATGGAATAATAAAAATTAATTTCTAATTGAATTATAAACGATTTTCCAGAAAATTTACATTTGAAACTACAAATTAATTGCAAACTAAACCCTTACGTTACCAAATTTACATTAAGAGGATTAATAAAAATTACTTACATAAGTAGTTTCCTCGTCGCATTTATGTCTAGTTTTGAATATCTCCACTAATTGATCATTGCACTGATTCATTTCCATACGATAAAACCATACAATAGTGATGTTATTGATTCGTCGTAAATAGCCATGTATCCATTTGTCACGGTAAAATTTACAGTCTTTAAAACCCGCCCGCCAACCATCAACATTTTTATTGTCTGTCTCAAAACTTCTCCAGAAGCCTTCAGTATCTTTCGTATAATTGTACAGCAATTTTACACCATGACTTGTATTCAATGCTAATATCTCTTCGGTCGATGATAACAATGCAACTCCGATAGCGTAATCATTGTCACGTAGAATTTCTAATGCAGTTGATGATGTATTTGTTTTAAATTTGCTTAAAATTTGTAATGTTGTTGTTGTTGTTGTTGAAAGATTAAAGTCTGTACGTGGTGTTAATGTTGTAAGGAAACGTATTTGACAATTTTCATCGTTATTGTTATTATTATTATTATTGTTGTTGCCAGCATTTACAGTTACCAAAAGAAGAAAAAGGCCAATAACTTCGATCATGCCGTCATTATATCGTTTGAAACTGTAAGTTTTCTGAAGAGAACCTGGAAAATTTCGAAATTCAATTAAACTACTAAAAGATCGATATTAATTATTTGATAGTATTACACCAACTATTCTTAACAAACTTTGCTTTTTAAAAAGTTTATAACTGTCCCAAGGCGAGATTTAGTTCAGTTGAAGACAATACTTCGATCCAATAAAAATTGTTAATTAGATAGTAATTTTGGTGGATGCGCCGGGTGAAATTCGATCGTTATAGAGTTTTATACTACTAATCATACTTATATTGTGCCGGGAAAGATAAAATTTGATTAGGTCTATAAATATGTGGACCATTTCGTCAGTTATTTAGTTCATACCGGGAAAAAAATATATTTGTGTGTGTGGCAGAAAAAAACATCAACATCCGGCCGAAAATTTTCCATAAAAGCTTATTTTCCATCAGACTGAACCCTTTCACAGTTTTATCATAGACTGAAATATTTCAGACAAAACTTTGTGTGTCATAATGAAAAACGACATTATTCAGCTTTGACCTGACTTTTTTCCCATCACCACCACCACCACCATCACCTATTCAATTGAGCGCAAGTGGTATAAGAGCAACAAAAAGGCAATAGCAAGAAGAAAATCTCGTCTCCCGTTTTTGTTGGTTCCTTTTCTCTTGCTAATTCTCCTTCAATCAAATTAAGACGGAAAACAATTAAACTTTTTTTTTTGGGAGTGATAACGTTAAAAAGGATAATGACAATTTTAAAACAAATAATGATCGTATGGATGATTAAACACGGATATAAATTTTTTTTTTATTTAAAAAAAGTAGTATTGAAAGAATGACAGTGATGAATTGATTCGTGTCTCATATTTTGTGAAAACGCTATAAAAGGAAGACTTTGAACTATCAATCAATTGATTTGAATTATGCGTAGGTTCAACGTACCTGTTATTATATTCTATTATTTGTACAAAAGAAAAAACGTAACAATCCACACTACCTTCACGATTAACACGAATAATTTAATAGATGAAATCACAATTGACGTAACTAGTGATTAGTGTCACTGAGTTTGGACCTTCGAGCCGGATATGGTAGACATTAATAAACACACCTATTGAAGATAAATCAATTTTCATTTTGATGACTTTATTGTACATTTTTCTATGTAAATTGTTGTAATTTCATTAATTCCATTAACACTTCCTTGTATATACGTTATGCAATCTAATGAATCCCAATTTAGATTTCTATTATGGACAAGTTAAACTTTCAGAAGTTGGTGTGAACTAACCGGAGGACTAGAATATTAAATTGTCTAATATATGTTTCAGGATCTAAACGTGTAAACGTTATAAGGTTTTGTGTTAAATTTTGATAACAATAATATTATTTGAAGTTTTCATAAAACGATATTTCTATTCAATTTAAAATATTGTTGTATTATGAAAATATCCGTACGGGAAAAAAAGATAATATACTCTGTCTAAAAATATTTATCTCAATCTTTCGTTTGAAAAGCTTTGACCCATGTCGTCTGTCTGTTTCCTTTTTACCTCTATTTATCTTTCTGTAAACTCTCTCTCTATATATATAATCTAGGTATCTCGTTCTTGTTTCTAAGCAGGATAAAACCTACAATCCACAGGATTAATAACGGTTAAAGTTCGTTTCAGCAACTTGACCATAATGGATACGATTTACAAGAAAATTGTAAAAAAAATGTACTTGTTATTATTATTGTAGTTCTTTCATTAATCAACCATATCAAAATTAGAGATTTGTTGAATAGAAATGATTGCATTCAGAATGTGCAACACGAGGAAATGGAATTTTCATTAAATTTCGCTTGTACATTAGATGTATATATAGGTGAGTGCTATTTCAATTAGCTGGAGATAATGGATAAGCGAACTCTATTTACAACATTGTAGGTATGATAGATTTCAGATTTTAATATTACAATGCAAAAATCTGAAAAATTTTTAATCAAACACTAATTAACAGTTCTATTCTTAAACAAAATCAATTTTCAGTTCATACTCTACAGGTATACAGTTGGGACAATCTACCGAGGCGAGAGTCGGACAAACGGCTTCTTTGTTGGTACATTTTCGTCTTCGTCAACTCTCGCCTTGGTAAATCGTCGGGACTGTACCTATTTCCAAAAGAATATTTGCGATAAATTGCTGCATCCTCATCACTTAAATGTCGTTCTTCATTTACAAAAGAAATTATTGTAGTCAGCCATACAGTACTATATTGTGTCATTTTGAATATATTTCTGTATCTTTATTACAATATGAGAGCTGTCATATAAATATCAAATGTCTACCACGGAAAAGACCTAATAATATAAATGAAATAAGGGTATATGCGAGATAAAATTGTTGTTACATTTTCCCCTTCTTTGATTCTAGAAGACAAAACTAATCCTGTCATTTAAATGAGACGCTTGAATTTTA
>JAZBHA010000005.1:21218-40476 GCA_037464855.1 Iselma pallidipennis
AAATTAGTTTTTGTATGTTTTTTTCTCCGACTCTTTTACGATCAAACGTTTTTAATTAGTTGAACAACACACCGTCAGCTGTTAATAGCACTTTTAACGGCAATTAACATCAATGTGGCGACAACTGGCGATTTTTCGAAATCAAGAGTCTTGCCAGAATGATACAAACTGATTGTAATTGGAAAGCACAACCTGTTCTACGATATATAGTTTCATATTGATAGAATGCCATTTTTTTTAAGTAATTAGTATCAGTTTTGTCGTTATTGTGTATGCTACCTCTATTTCCATTAATAGTAAATCCTGTCTTCTTAAAAAACGATTGTCCTTTTCAGCCACCGTTCTTTAAGCATCTGGGGGTGACAGTTTTGAATAAAGCTTTCTGAAAAAATTAACTATTGTAGGAATTATAGATATGCCTCTCGTTGATTTTTACAACTTTTCAATAACATCAAACCGTACTAACTTCGTTTTTTACCTTTTTTTTACATTTTCCGTTTGCTTTTGAATGGTTTTTCGTCTGCAAAAAAGCTACTTGTGCTTCATTGGAAACTAAATTGAACATGTCAATGTTTTATAGAAATATATAGAAAAATTGGAGAACAATAAAAAACCTACACTTTTCTCGCAATTCACATTATCTACTCACGTTTAGGTATACATTTGAAAACTATCAAAAAAGATAATTCAAAATTAATAAAAATGGACCAAGTTCCATTTGTTGCCCATAAATACACGTCTAGTTAGGATTTCTGATCGGTATAAATTCATGAAAATCGTACAAGATCACATGATATTGAGGTCAAGATTTTCGTTTTCAATTTTAGTTCTGAAAAGATAAACATTTCAATCGTACCCAAGAGAATATGTATACACCGTGTTATGGAAATCCCTTGCATAATTCAAATCATTGATAGGCCACAAAAAATACAAGACGAGGCCAATGTGGCTCCGTTTTCGAGAAAAAAGGTACTGAAAATTTCGCCAACAGTTTGAGAGAGCCACTGGAATCGAACCAACGTGCGAGACATAGATAACGAAGGAATTTACTTGTCGATAAACAATTGTGTCTAGGTGACAGTCAGACGGGTTTAATGAATCGACATTCATTCTTCAGGTGCCACTATATTGAGCTTGTTAGTAACTGTCCAGTGATGGTTACGATTTTGGCCAAATATTTGTTGTCTCCTTTGACGCTTTAAAATGCGCTTACGGTACTCTATTCCTCATAGCTTTGCTCATAGAGATAGTGAGATTTGAATATTGTAAGGGATTTTAATTACATCCTGTATATGTATTATAAAATGGGCGAATTGCCAGTGTTTACGGATGTATTTAAATTAAAATTTTTCTTAAATATATGGTGTTTTGTTATTTTCCAAAGGAAAGACCAACAAAAAATACTATTTTGTAGAAATATTTCAAAAATTAAACTTGTAAACATCGTATATAGAGAAATAGACGAGATATAAGAGACTACTACTGAAACCATAAATCTTGATTATCAACACTTGCAACATCGATCATATTCAACTGACGTTCATGTTTTTATCTATAACCAAGATCGTGTCTCTACTCTTTTTTCCACCACCTCCTTCTTCGCCATATATAATTTGACATTGATTTTTGTCAATTATGCAGAAAGTGATACTGAAATTTCAGTAAAATCGATCAAACAAAATTAGGATCACTAACCGCCAGTTGACTATTATATATGCAGGATATTATACGTACAATATATGAACATGAACTGAAAAGGGAGCAATACTGAAACTTGTTTGTTTTTTTGTTGTTGTTTGTTGTTTTTGTGGCTGAAATCGAGGTGTTTCTAAAAAGTTCTTTCTAGAAAATAAAGTTTTCGAAAAAACAACAACAATACGGTTTCCTACTTGTAGATGCTTTCAGAGCAGAGTTATACGACAAAGTTTCAGTTTATTTATAATAAGCACCAAACAGGATTCCTTTATAGTAACAAAAACAATGAAAAGCAACGAGATGGTAATTAGTTGCCGGTGTCTTTGTGCATTTCAATTAAATACAAATTTCAACCGTTCACATTATCACGTAAAGGCGGTAGTAACATGCAAAACGTTACACTATATTGTCTAATTACACTGTTTTTCCGTTTCATCTCTTTCATAGTTTCCTAGTAGTGTTTAACGTAGAAAATTTCATCAAAAATAAATAAGAACACTTAGGTGTGATTAATCTAGCAAAGGGATGGTGCTACAACTGGCACTAGATCGATACAGCTTGCGGATACCGTGCAACGGAGTTTGAATTATGTAGATAGTCGGTGGTTGGGGGCGCATACAAAAAGAACGATTGAAAATAATCCGATTGTCGACCTCCCAAGAGAATACACATTCGTATACTAATCATACTCGTTTCTTAGATATTACCAATTTTGCCAACATAAACATATATGTGATTGCCTTACAAATCGAATACAACTGTAGGTACGTATAATGTTCTTTTTGAAATTAAAAAAAGAAAATTGAAACATACTACCTATAGAGATTTCCAGTTTTTTTATTTATTGAGTAAATGTTTGAGGTCCAAAGATATAGGGACGCATTCTAATGTTGAAACAGTTAACGAGCTTTTTTCGCAAAGAAATCATTACGGCCCATTTCTTTTTTCTCTTCCGTTTCGTCTCCGGAATTACTGAAAGTATTTTCGACAAATTTTTATTAAATACACAATGAAAACCATAATTGCAATTTCATTGTATAGACATTTAATTTATTTCGATAAAAGACTGCAACACTTTTTTGCGGCCGTTTATATCGGCAGTTTAATTAAATTTCAATTTTTTTTGTATTGCATGTATTTTAAACGAAAATTAATTTGTTGTAATAAACTAAAATTTGTCGTAATAGCTAATTTTTGTGTAGAACAAATGAGAGAAGAGAGAGAACAAGCAGCAAAAGAAAATAGTAATGACAAAATGAAAAAAGTTCATCAGTTGGCGATAGCAAGAGGGACACGGTGGTTAGGGGTGATGGTTTGATTGGAAAAGTTGGCGTGTTAGTTGATGATACTTTTAAATATTGCTACCGATCTGATTAAAATTCAACGAATTTTGTAGTGCAAGTTTAATAAAATAGTAGACAAAAAGGCATCAAAGACTGAATGGTGTTTTTTGTATCGGTCGTCATGTATCATAATTTTGTTGTTTAGATTCGAGTCGTAAACAGTAATTTATTCAATTAGTAAGACATTCATTAAATATGCAATAATTTTGGATAAAAAAATGCAAGTCATGTAGTTAAACGAGAAATTAATTTTTGATGGAGCAAATGAACGATTTGATTTATTATAGGAACACGCACGGTACACCATTAATAAAGACTCAGTTTGAAAGGAAACATGAAAAATGAAAGAGACCTACTAAAAATAATATAACAAAATATGAATACGTTATCAGTATGGAAAAAAATGCAAAATGCTCCCAAAAACTAACAATAAGCAGTAGAATATTAAAGACCGCGCTTTAGGAATAGAAATAGAAGGAAAGATATGATGTACACGTTACGCTGAATTTGGTGTATTAACGATTACACGTAACCGAAGCAGTTTTTGCTGACTCCATGAAACTGGCAGCATACGTGGTTACCATTTATGTAACAGAAAAAAATTTAGCAACAAGATACATTGAATTTCATGTAGGAAATGCATCGTCCAAAGTAAAAACAACCAAATCGGTACATATTTTGAATAACATCGAATACTCTCCCTGAACAAACCGAAAGCCAAAATACAGGGGCCCGTCACTGTAAAGTTTAAGTTCTGTGGACGCCAACCCGACTTTCTTTACAAACTCATGGCGTACACCCGCCCAGAGTTCTTTGCATGAACGGGTTCCTATCAGCATCAGTCTTGAATTGAGACAAATTGGCCTAATACGTTTCGATTAGAGCTTGTCATAAGAACCAATGCTCTTAATTTTGGACGCGATGGACGTCATGGACGTTTCTGATCTGGTGTGCATAGAATCTTAGGGTGACTACATGTTGCTGCACCGCCGAGACCATCGCCCCTTGCACACACCAGTTGTTCTCAATTGAAAGTATGGTTTTAGATAGAGAAGAAAAATTGTGTGCAAGGTGTGGTGGTGGCGGCGGTGCGCCAACATGTACTCACCCTTACACTTCGTACAGAGCTAAGGTTAGAATGAAAATCTGAGTCGATGCGCCAATGAGAATAGGTGTGCGCGTTCCCTCAGGTGTTTTCACCAACTCTCTATTTATGAAGTATGAAGTATGTATTAGACTTGGAATACCTGCCGAGTACATGATGTTTGTCGTAAATTCGGTAAAATTTCGAACGAAAAGAATGATGAAAATTTATAGTCTTAGCACCACAGAAGCAAATATTTTTGAAATATCCCGAAAAGATCACATAATGTCTAAAACGAGCCATTCTTTGACAAGACAGTGATGAAAAAAGAATACTAAGTAGAGAAACTAATTACGTATGGTAACATAAATTCGAAATTAACTTGAGAATTTACTAACTTTGTAATATTAATTGCATATAAAACGTTAAAGAACCCATTTGTGGTATAAAATCGATTGTTTTACTTGGATGGAGGTCGTTTTTGAAAATTAAATTACAAAAACTTTGTTAAATTTCAAATTTGCGCTTGTTAAATGCCCATTTTTTATCTTCTATAGATATCGGGGGAAAGAAAAACAGTAATTTGTTTATTAAACAAGAAGTTGCAAAAACTTTTCGTAATTAAATTCGAAACAATTGACAATTTTAATTGCTTCGCATGTTGCTGTCAATGCTGAAATTCTACAATAAAAGCAAAACCAATCCGACACCTTTACACAAATTTGTTGCCCAAATTCACGCTTTGAAACAATCGATGTACAGCAAAAACAACAATGGTATCGTTCCATGTTTATAGAAGTGTGTTCGTGTTTTCTTTCAAAGTCAAATCAATTAATTATAACGATTTTAGCAGTACTCTTTTTTCATTTGGAGACTAAAAAAAGAGGGGAGATATTGTGTTGAAGGCATAGTATAACGTCTTTGACCCGGAAAATATGTCGATTAGAGTGTCGGAAATCTCTTGGAGTAGATCTTTTCGTCACACACTTAAAAGACCATTTCGCAGCACACACACTTATGGCACTTACTTAATGACAACGATGACGACGACGACGACGACTTGACACAAAACGTAAAACGGAGAAAATTTTCCCCTCTTTTTTTTAGAAACCAAGGGAGGAAAAAAAATGTAAAACAAGAATTTCTTTGTCATCCATCTTCGATAATTTAGGTATGTTCTATATTTTTCTCGATATATCTACCGAACACAATGTACTTTTCAATCAATTGCGACCTACTATTATAGCCCGTATCAAATATTTACATCGACTCATCGATTTTAAAAACAGCGGGGGGAAAGAAAAAGTTTTTATGGTAGTTGTTTGGGGGGATGTTGGTGGTGGTGGTGGTGGTGTTGTATGCATTCTTTTCCGCTGACAATCCCACCAAACACCGTATCAGTCTTTGTTTGATTCTCCATTTCGCTATATTACACGTAGGTGGGCATGTTTTTTCTTTCCCTTCTCACTCTGTATCACTTTCATTTGATACCGTCTTTTGTTGGACTGTTGTTTGACGTTTACTTGTCGGAAACCTGCAAAATCTGAACTGTGAGCGATGGGAAAACACCAACTGTACCCATGTTTTTCTTGATGATAGCTGTATTTCGATGGCTATTTACTATCACGAAAATACCGGGTTTTTTGTATATTTTGACAAACATTTATTAATCTAAAACTCTGTAAAATAATCCGGCAAGAAAGGTCGCCCTATTGATTTTTCTTGATGTCAAATTATAAAATGATTGAATGCCAAAGTCAAACAAAAAACCCTATAATATGTTATTTGATTATTGCAAACACGAAATCCAAGACATAAGAACAGCATTAAGATGGAAAATTTGGCAGAAATCTGTCGTACAGGAAATATTCACAGGATATGAAAAGACTTTCGTACACTAAATCATTTCTGTATACATATCTAGGTATAGATTTTTCATAACAGTTACTATATATCGATTGGAATTTGTACAAAATAAACAAATATCTTACAAAATATGAATTATAAAAAGAAAAACTTGCAAAAAGGACTGAATCAAGGCTCTTTGCTATTAATAGATTTTTGTTTTCTTGTACCACTCACCATATATCTCTCTCACGATATGTGAAACTTATTTCAATATGGAAAGTAAACAAAACGAAATCCTACTGGAATCGTAGGATGTTTTCGGTAAAACTAGTCCTAAGGGAATTCGCCCGCATCTAAACAGAAAAGTGGAGAGATGTCGTTACGGCTACTATACAATTTTGTTTCAGAGGGTGGACGATAGGGTGACAAATACACGATTTAAAAATAGAAAAGGTAATCGAACGGAGATTGGTTTCTTCTCTACAAAATTTTGCAACAAAAATTTAATGATTCCTGATAAAAATCAATTTTAATCAATTGAATAATCAATTTTATATTTTGCGCATACTAAACAATTTGATTTTCGACATGAAACTTTTTAATTAGAGTAAATTTTAATTAAAATACTTCCCCCCGTGCTTCGCTACCCACGTTCAGTTTAACAGTAATATTTGTTTCATTTAAAATTGAATTGCAATATTTAATAACTCCACCGTCATACCAGAAAATTTCAAAATTCAATAAATATAGATCGATTTTCTGTCTTTCTATTTCCAATCTAGACAAACAAATAATTACATGTTGCATGTAGGTATTGTTGTGCAAGTTTTAGTTATTTTTAAACTTTATTTCCAATATGCGACTTTTAAGCTTTTGTGTGTAAATGTGAACGGACGACGACAAGCAATCTTGGTTGACTGGACATGAAAAACGGATTAATGAATATTAAAATTAGTGAAGTAGAAAGGCAGATGGATGGACATATACACATCACACATACCTATAAATATGGAGAGCTTTTTAAAATTGATAACACTAAAAATATACAATATCAATTCATTTTTTAACTGATGAAAAAGGCAAATTGATGAAACGTGAATGGACATATCGAATCATTCAAAATATTATATTTCATTCAACCGTTGTCGATTTTTCGCAATTTTTTTTTCTCGTTACTATATTTAAATATTGCGCCACAATTATTGGTTTCATTATTGAAAGGATACTTCAGATTTTATTTATGCTTTCCGGTCATTATCATAACAGTAGCCAAATGTTTGGATTATTAATAAAACAATTTTAAAATTAGTTGAAGGAAATATTGTGGAATTTTCAATAAAACTTCGATTTATTGATAATACTAATAATGCAATAGTTGGTATAATTTATCAAAGCAAATGAAGCATTTATCATACAGAAACATACTCACATAACGTTGGATAATTTGAGAAGACAGCAAGAAAAGAGAGGATTTGTTTTTTGGTGCCACTCACATAACACTACGTTGAAATATTTAAAGATAGATAGTTTTTTTTTGTGGTTGTTGTTGTTTTTGATGTGTGATTATAAAAAGTTACCGAAACGGTAGCATAGATTTTATGTGTACGTTAGCATTTTCGAGAAAAAAAAAGATCGAATCAAGAGGTAAATAGTCCGCACTGGATGTGTTGTTATAGGAGGCTGACGACGACGACGATGACAAGTCTGCGGGATCATCTAGGAGAAACAGGACCAGCAGGGGTAGTATACGGCGCAGTAACAGGATCGACCTGAGTCGCTATGGAAACCGGCGGGAATTTCTACACAAAAACACCAATTAACGAAAAACAGCGTCTCATCGACGAGACCATAAACATTGGTAAGTTTATTGTACTTACACTACGATAACGGTAACGCAGCAGGGGGGTGGTTGTGATAAAATTCAAGTACAACTAGTTATGTGTGGGGTGGTTTTGTTCAAATTCGTCCTTTTCAAGATAAGTAATTGAAACGGCATCCTTGTAATTGGCAATTTGTGACACGACCCCAGTTGTCTTTAGATATTTTGCACCCTGGCAATTTTACAAGAATAATGTATTCAAGATGAAGGGTTAGTTGAAGTGGTTGTGTCGGAGATGCGATTACTCTTGACTTTTAAATAGAGACTGAGTTGTCGGAAAGTTTCTGATTGAAAAAGGGAAAACACGAAAATACCCACAGGGACTATTTAACTTTCAATATAGACGGTAACGGTTGGCAGGCAAAAAAAAAACTTGACAAGAGAAAAGAATCTTGTAGGTATTAGATGTTTTCGTGTGAGATTGTAATTTAGAGAAAAATGTGAAATCAAGAAAATCAAATCCCCCTTTTTAAGAATATATTTAATAAATAAATTGCCCTATAGAAAACATTCTTTAATAATAATAACACTTAGAAAAAGACGATATCCTCAGAGAATGCTCCTGCAAGTCGAAATTCATTCTTCCCTATTATAGCCCGCATGAATTGCGGACATTCAGCTGAATAAGTTGCCGGTCGATTCACTGATACTCTCATAACCATTTCTCTTTGATAAGCCTGTGGGAAAATTCCTGGAGTTGTTGTTCCCCTGACACCTTGCCCATCTTCAATGCTTTCATTATTAGTACTACTCGTGCTACTACTCAGAATCATATTGGCAATCTTTTGTTGTTCTGTAAACATCGAAACAATCCGTTTACCAATTTCCGATTCATTTTTACCGATAATTTCAATTTCCTTGCCCAAAATTAAATTTCCAATCGAATTTGATAAATTCTCATCAACACCACCAGATGGATTAAATTTGTACATTAATGAATTAATTTCAGATACTTTCAGCTCTAGTGCTGTCACCTCTTGGATAATAGTTTCGAAACGTCTAGGTTGTATTTTGTGTTCTCTAGAAATCCTTTCTATCGTTTTAGTTAAATTACGCAATCTATCGGCACCATCTGGTAATTCTATTGTAACTTGTCGTAATTCTTCAGCTAATTTATAAATTGTAACATGACACAAGATTGGTATTAATAATTCACAAATTTGTGATAAATTTCTGGAATCTAAATAATGTAACACTTTCTCAGCTTCTCTGGTATCATCAAATAATCGTTTTTGACGATGTGCTGGTACAGGTTTAGCTGATTCCCATGTTTGTACCCAGAAATTATCTTCAATCATCATTCTCGTACTTAAGTGACCTTTTTTCTGGCCCCATTCATCTACTTCATTACAATCATCATCTTCTATCCAATCTCTTGGTGAATACCAACGTATAAAATCTTCTAATATTGAACCAGGATTGGCTGCTTTAAATGATTCCATATCAGATAATAATGATGCACTCATCATTTTTGCTCTTAATTCAGAACCTTGTGCATCTGAACCTAATTTTAATAAAACATCAGTATCTTCTTCTAATTGATCTTCACTTTTTGGTACTGGTTCTTGTGTTATCGGGATATATAATGGATCACCAGTTTTTAATAATTTTAAATCATTGAATTTACCTAAACGACCAACTGGTTGATTCCATAATGAATATGATTTTTTTGTCTTATTATTATCGATATCTTCACAATCGAAAAATTCTTCATCTTCTGATGAGGAACTTTCGGCTGATTCGAATTTTGTTGTTGAATTTTCACGGGCTTGTTTCCGATCAATACAACAATTCAACATTTGTAGTTTTTGGTGAAGTAGATTAGTACGTAGGTCAGGATAGCCAGGTAATAAGCTGAAATTAAAGAAAAATAAATAAATAGAATTTTGTTTATAGCAAAACAGTAGGAATAATACAGTAATTTTTTACAATTCAATGCTCTACTGACTGAACTAGAAGCTTAAGTTACTATCAAGATGATCCTGTTAGATTTTATTTCTATTAAATAAGCAAAAGATGAAATGGTTATAATGTGATAACTGATTCAATTTCTTGTGCTTTACTGAATCACGATAAATAATTGTTTCAAAATGTAGATTTTTCTTGGTTATTTTCACTAATCGTAAGTGGAAATTTTGAAAAGTGTTGATATGTTCTAGAGGAAAATCGTCCATTTGGAAAACAACTATAATGTTTTAATCCTATAGACGAAACGTATTAGAGCAGTTAATATTATGTATCCTCACAACATCGTGTTCTTGAAACAATTTTATACAAGATGCAACTTTATCGTAAATTGCATGTTATTAAGTATTTATAGATAGTTAGATGTTGTTATAAATGGTAAAACTTATCAATATCCTTCTCTAACTTATCGTTTAGAAAATCATCTTTCTCTCTATATGAAAGGTATTCAACTGTTTTTTAATTAAAAAGTATCATCACCATCAGTTGTGTCTGGTATTCTGGTGCGCAGAGTCAACTTAAACCGGGCGCCACAAATTACCTTCTTCAACGGGGCACACGTTGTGCTTAGTACCCGGCTCTTACTTTGTTCAAGACTTCATCATCAGTCCAGTCAAAGAAGTCGTTGAGGTTGTTAGCATTCCAGTGTATATTTGTGTCTTGTGTACGTGCTTGTGTGTGTTGTGTTTTTTTTTGAATTTTGGCTCTAGTGACCAATAAACTAAATGGAGTAAATGGTAGTAATTCAAAATTTTGGCAAAATTTTTGAGCTTAGGTAACTGTAATTAGAATGTATGAATTAACCTGTTCTATGTGCTTGAAGAACTGTTATCTTGAAATCTAATTAAGTAATCCGCCAAAATTAATTGCAATTTTATTTAAATTTTTATCACCATGGGCGGGTCATAATTGGGTGCTGATGTAGCCGCAATGCTAGGCCCCGTTAAGGCAGATTCAATGGTATTCTGTATCTTGATCATTAGTTTATACGTCTATTTGTATCTTTTCTGATAAGGGCCCACACTTTTTTAGTTCCAGGCTTCTAAAAAAGACGTTAATCAAAAAAAATTCAATTACTTCTAAAAGGTCTGATCATTTCCGTAATCTTATTCAATACGAGTATTACAAATTGAAATAGCAATCAGACACAATAGAAAGTGGTGAAGATAAAACGTTTAAGATAATAAGGATATTGCGAATTTTGCACCGCCAAATTAAATCCATTAGGTACATTCTTTTCGTCTATTGAACAACAACAAAAAGTTGCATTTTAAGATTACAAGTTGCAACCAACTCTAAGCGAACTTCCCTCCATAATTAGAACATGTCTTAAGAAACAAGCAATTTTGTTACAAAAAATCTTCAGTAATAACAGGGGAAGATCTTGCGCTACCAGGCGAATATTTCCAGATCTTGAAGCAAAAAAAAATTGATATTTCAAAATTCTAACTGTACCATCTATTAATTAAAGACTACTTGTAAAGAAAGTCAAATTCTTACTTAATAGACCAAAATTTGTTATTTATTTTTAAAAATTGTTGTTTTGAAGTAAGATTTCATGCACCATTTCATCAAATAGTTGTGGGAACTTTGTAAGTTTTTCATAGATTACCAAAAACCGGAACTAAATGCAGATGATTTGCACATGATTTGCCTTGACATATCAACACACAATCATTGTCATTATCATCTATCATTATTATTATAATCAGATCTTGTCAAATGTTTTTTTTACGACTAGTGAAAGCTCATATTATAACTACTATCTATCATTAAGATGAATAATTATGTAATATTCCTGATTGGTTAAGAAACAAGTTGACCAAAAATGAAAAACGTAAACATCAAATTTGCGACATTTATCGAGATTAGAAAAATTGGTGCAAGTTTTTCTAGATCGAGGTGTTCACACCTTATTTATATTCTGTGTATTTATTGTGAAAGGGACACTTGAAAAATTCTAAATCGTCAGTGACACATACTGAATACTTTTAAATGCAAATCAGAAATAACTGTTTTTAACAACAAAACAGAAACAAATATTTCTTTATAAAGTAAAAGGTGTATCTTTTTATTCAGGATTGATTATTAAAAGTTTGTTAGTAGAAACAAGGCTGAATCAGTCACGTTGGTTTTCTTGTAATGATGCGACTATGATGCCAGAAAATTGAAATGAAGAAAACAACAATTATGTGTCGTGTGTGTGTTTTTTTTTTCTCTCAACGAAAAGAAAAATTAGATCACACAAAAACACGAACTAGTTTCCTTTTTATTATTACTATTATTGTACTTTATATGTCATCTGTGGACAATTTGCGTGTTTGACAACGATTTTTTTCTTTTAGAAATTCTACCACGTGCCACTCAAACGTGAACTTCTTTCTCTATAAAGTATAAAGTCAGGAATCTAACAGTTTTTAAAACTGTCACACCCAAAACAGGACAATGAGGAAAGGTCAGGTGAACAAAACGTAAATAGGATGATATTAAAATAAAGTCGAGAAATAAAAATTCGAAGGATAAATGAAAAATTACAATAGAGATTGTAATAAAAACGATTTATGACAACTTTCTTATCACTGTGTTGCGACAATTCTACCAATAATAATGATAATATTCTCACGATCATGGAAATTGCCCGGAAATTACATCCCCTTTTCATAAAGGAAACAAATATTTCCAACAACTTGTGAGAACTATAGTATAACACAATTCATTTCACCATATTTTACCAACCATTATGGTAAATAGTAGCAAAAACAAAGCTGAGAATCGTAGACAAAAATAAAAAACAAATTATCTTCTTTGTATAACACAAATAATTAACATTAATTATTAGCAATTAAGATGTACGTAAAATTTACGTTATTTTTACGTAATCACGTTATATACAGATGACACAATTTAGATCGATGTTTAAATGTCTGGAACAAATGCTATATAGTTAACACATATGGTGATAACGGAATTCAATTGCTAATAAATTTTTTAATCAATTATCTAAACGGTTATACGTTACGGTAAAAGTCTGGACTTTTACGTATTAAGAAGTAAAATACAATACATATAATATTATCAACTGTATCGTTTGAATGCCGTTGCAAAAATACAACAGGATCTTGTGTAAATATTGTTAATACAAGGAACAACAAATTAAAATTTTGTAACAAGGTATTCGTTAATTATTACTTCTGTAAAATCATTGATGATCGTAAAAACTACACAAAACTGAACGTAGATATACACAGTTCGGCAGTTTGAATCCGTTAAGGTCAATGGACGTTAAAAACCTGCATTATATCTATGGCTATGAGTCGTCTTTCGGTCTATTTTATACTTAAAAAACTATAAAACAAATAGATAATTTGTGTACTAATATTTAAAATTGGATCATTATTATGCGATCTGCATCTTTGCCCTCCTTAACCCAGTTTTAATAAAATCCATACCAAATACCGGATACCTCCAAGTCTTTCACGGTCTTTTGGATTCAAGTGAAGATTAAATAGAAATTTCTTGATAGTTTGAAGAAATCGATTGAATCTTAGAAAAATGTTCAAGTCATCGTCATTTTCACTGTCAGTGAACGTTAACGAGGACTTTGGTATTCTGTCTGTGGTTCTTGTCAACTTGTTTTGCTCCACGTGTTAACAAAATTTAAAGCCGATCAGTTTTGTCGTACAACCCTTTAGGCAATAGTTATATTCTTTACTGTGCAGAAATGCTCGTCTACTATTGGTCAAGTTTTCCAACTGTAAATAGGTGGGGAGAAGACTGTCTACGGAGACGTCACAAGGATTTACTTACAGAATACCGTTTAACTGTCAAAATAGTCTTCGATGACGATGACTTTACTCTGTTGCAGATGTACTTGACAAAAATTTACAATAAGAGAAAGTTATATTGTTATTTTATAATTTTTATTATTATAAAAATGATGTAAGGTTATACGTTAAACATGTGGCAGACATATCTTTATGATTAATAATAATCGTAAAGTACTGCTAGATTTCCTGATCACGTCTATTTGTTTCCTGTTCAAATTAAAAAGAAAGAAAAGAAAAAGGAGAAATACAACTCTTTGAATATTTCAACTTAAATTATGATTAATGAGAAAGGGTGAAAAACCGCAAAATGCGTGCATTCTGTTAATATTAAGGTGAGGCTTGCTGCTCTACTAATTGATGTTTAATTTATTGTAACGTGACGAATGTTAAAGAGTTGGCATTCACCCATATTTTTAAGATTCTTACAATAATCAACAAAAATATTATTAATTACCAGCACGATCAAATATTTCAACATTTATTATAAAAATCCATGATGAGGAGGAGGAAGAAGAACAAAAATACCTAAATATGTATGTAAGGATAATATGGGTACACATATTGCCATTTTATAAACTTGTAAGTCTTTACAATTTACAAGGCGAACCACCTGAACGAGTAGGAGGAGACAATTTTTTAATTTCCCATACCTGTTATTTCACGCCAAATACACGACTTTATATACCTTGACCTCCTCCTCACAATCAAGTCACGTTTTCCTATCAAACAAAATAATAATAATAATAATAATAATAATAAATAGGTACTTTATAATAAAAATTAATAATAATTAGGATTTATCCGTTAGTTAAAAATTAACTGTTAAAAATCGAAACTACCGATTGTGCAATTTGTGGCACGCCCTTGGCAACGATGAGAAATTCTATCTATCTTAAATCAAAAAGTATGTCAAATATATATGAAAAAATATTATTTCATAATATTCGAAAATATGTAGATGGTGGACATGATGAATGGATTTGGTGCAAAAATTCGTTGTAAAGACTCTTTAACATTAATCCTTAAATAATAATCAAATCGTTAAACGGATAATTAAACGTGACAAGGTTGTTTTTTTTTTCTATTATGTACATGATTTCTCTCTTAAATACACTCCTTTTACTTGTTGACTTTACGAAAAATAATTCAGAATCTCTTTCTTTATTCTATTCGCTTTCTATACGACAATTAACTTGCATAAATTTTTCTGTGGAATTTCCAAAAGATTCTTCGTTACAGGTAACGGTTCGGTCTTCACCTACAGCCCGAAGCAGAACAAGATATTGAAGAATCAAAATAATGGCCAATCAATCGACAACATGATTATCAAAAATTCTTCTCTATCACAATAAAGGTATGTTTAATATTAAATGAAAAAAAAAACAAAACAGGACAGAACAAAAGTTTCTCAGGATCTAAATTCAAATCTAGATAAGAATTGGTGCAGAAACATTGTCACTCATTTCCTAAACAGTGACGAAGTGTTTTCTTCTTGTCATAAATTTTCACATTACGTAAATCGGTATTGTAATGTTTCGGGAAAATTTTGCACAATATAGATCTAGTACAACAACAACATCCAAAAATTCTTGTATTGTTATGATTACACAATAGACGGGAAAGTGTTTAATGACAAACAATCAAAGACCTAAACGACAATATCAGGAACATTATTGTGCTGATTTTAATCAGATTGTGAGAAACACGGGAGTTTTATTGTTACGACATATTAAAATAGTTAATCATATAGAAATTTTTTTACTAAAAATCCTTGTGCATTCACTTAATTGTTGGTGTATTTAGAAGGAATTCCTTGTACATCTTCAATATTTCGCAACAATCACACCCATGACGGATCTTCTATTACTTTAGGTCAAGCAATGTCACTGACATAACTGTAGGCGATTTTTGATCAATCTCAACCAACACACCTCTTTTTAACATCAATAATAATAATGATCAATAAAATAGGAGGAACAATCAAACGGGAATAAGCCCTCAAAATCCGGGAGTAAAAGAAAACCAACCGGAAATTCTAGCGTTTCTAATAATCGTGCACGGTTTTAATACAAACATAATTACTCGTCTAATACGTAAATAAAACAATAATAATAATGATAGTAAAACAAAAAAATAACGTCACGTAGATATGCCGTTAACGAACAACTCTAATACGAGTTCTGTTTTTATAATGTCCTATTTGTTTTATATCGATATTTTTTCAGATCATGAAGAAACGAGGTATTTTCGCCACACTAGTGGCATTATTTACATTAACAACTGCTCAATGTCCATGGCAAAGGGAATTAATTGATCTACAATCATCATGTTTATGTTCGTATAATTTAGGACATGAATTATCTGTACAATGTGATATAGTTGATTGGCCAAAATTAATACAAGCATTACAAAAATATACACAAACAACACCGATTGATTTATTATATGTTAATAATTCAACAATAACAATATTAAAATCGAATATATTTATAAATTTACGTATACAAAATATTCAATTATCCGGTTGTAAAATTAATAAAATCCAACCGGATGCATTTAAAGGACAAGAACAATATTTGAAAAATTTGAATTTACAAGATAATGATTTAAATGAAATACCAATTGAAAGTTTACGTTCATTACAACGTTTATCATTATTAGATTTATCAAATAATCGTATTACAAATGTACCGGATGGTGCATTTGAAACATTGAAAAAATTAGCAACATTAAAACTATCAGATAATAATGTTACATTAGAATCACAAGCTTTACGTGGTTTAGAAGGTTGTTTGAAAAATTTAAATTTAAAAGGTACACGACAAAAAGATATACCAGAAGCTGTAAATGGTATGAGAACTTTAGCATTTCTGGATTTATCACAGAATAGTTTACGTGAATTACCAGGTAAAACTGGATTGAAATCATTTGAAGGCTTAAATTCATTAACAGCATTGAATTTAGAAAGAAATTTAATACAACGATTAGATAAAGATGCTTTTAAAGGTGTTGAGAAAACATTAAGTAGTTTAAGTTTATTAAATAATCTATTACCCGATTTTCCAATCGAAGCATTACAAAGTTTAACTGAATTACGTGTACTTGATATTGGTTTTAATTTATTAACAGAATTACCAAATGATGCATTCAAAGGTAATCCATCAATAACATTATTAGCACTTGATGGTAATCCATTAGCAACTATACCATTTTCGGCATTATCACATTTAAATCATACATTAAGAGGTTTAAGTTTGGGTGGACGATTTTTACATTGTGATTGTCGTCTATTATGGGTGATCAATTGGATACGTAATGGTGATTTACAAGTAACTAGTCGTGAAAGGAATCCACAATTCTGTGGTAGTCCACCAAGATTTCGTGATCGCGGTTTCTACAGTATACAACCGGAGGAATTGAGTTGCAAGAAAGAGGATGGTATAGGTGTTGCGACTGTTGTTAGTGCTGATTTAGATAATGTTTCATTAGCTGAAGCACCTATAATACCTGCAAAAACAACAACAATCCGAACAACAACAACAAAAGAACCAACAACAAAAACAACAACTGTTGTTACTACAACTACAACAAGTACTACAACAAAAATTGCAAATACTTCGTCTACTACAGCATTATCAACATTTGCAATACCATCAACAACAACAACAATGAAACCGAAAACACGACCACCAGTTCCTGTTTGGAAAACTCAAAGACCACCCTTGATAGTGAACAGTTATCCATCTAGAGCCAGTGTTGAGGAAACGAATGAAGTTATTGTCAAGAATGCATTCAGACAAGACAACTCAGTAATAATACAATGGGGTTCAGATACAGCCAATATTTTAGGTTTTCGTGTTGTTTATCGTCTATTTGGTGATAAGAGTTTTAAACAAGGTCCACCACTAGAGGCTAGCGAGCGGGAATTCAAGATAAAAAATGTGCCATCTCAAGTATAACTCCCAAATTTTATTAGAAATATTGTTATTAAAATTACGAATTTTTTTTTACAGGAATGTATAATTGTTTGTGTTGTATCTCTAGAAGAGATTAATGTAACACCAGAAACAGTACCATATACACAATGCCGTGAAGTACGTACAGTATCAACAGCTACATCAAATATGGATAAAATCACAATAGCAGCCAGTGCAGCAATATGTGGTACAATTGTCATAGCTGTTATCATATTTGTTGCTGCTTCACGTAGACGTACAAGAAAATTACATGAATTACATCAGCAAAAAATCATGAAAAATGGCCTACCAATTACTGGTTTACCAGTTAATTGTTGTACAGGTTTAGGACCAACTGCTAGTCCTGGTGGTCCGTTATCATCATTAGCTACATTAAATGCTTTCAACAACAATAAAGTAAATTTTCGTCGATAGTAAATTATTAAATCTTTGATTAATGGTAGTTTTTTTTTAGGACTGGGATCAAGTATCCGCCTATAGTACACATAGTCAACGACCAAGAATATATACAACCGAACAACCACCATCATTAATTCCGGACGATATGCGTTCACATTTCAGTACTAAAGGTGGGAAATCTCGATCGATAGCTGATGGACAATCGCAACACAGTTTTTCGAATCATTCTGGACGTTATTTGAACGCTTTTCCTAGCAATTTAATGGCCTCTCGTCAGGGTAAGCAATTTAAGGTTTTCAGTTTCGAAATTAAAGCGTAATTCACACATAGGGAACTGTGTGACGAAATATAGTGAAACAGTCTCTGCCAATTGACACATAGGGTTGGCCGCCCTATGTGTGAATCGCCATGGGACTGTCTGGTGAGATCGTCAGGAGCTGTTTCTTCGTTTTCGGAGAAAACTATTACTCCTATTTAATATGACACGACACTACGACCGCACAGATTCCTACGTGTGTATCAAAAATGTTGCCGCACAATCTCCAATATGTGCATCAAGACGGCCCCAGTCACTGTGTGGTCTACGCCCAGTACCCTATGTGGGAATTACCATTGAAACTATCCGAATTTTTATTATATTAACTGTTCTTC
This sequence comes from Iselma pallidipennis, assembly GCA_037464855.1. Lineage (NCBI taxonomy): Eukaryota > Metazoa > Arthropoda > Insecta > Coleoptera > Meloidae > Iselma > Iselma pallidipennis. The sequence continues at coordinate 39,887 of JAZBHA010000005.1, forward strand.
TAGACTTTCAATTTTTTTCCTTGTTTATTGTATGAATATTTATGACTAACGTGTTTTTTTATCGCTTCTTCTCACAATTTATTTATATTTTTTTTACACCGTGTATTCGATTTTTTTTTTTCAAATATTCATTAATAACCAGTATTTAGAGAAAAAAACAGTTACTATACTATCGAAAAAAAGAGAAAAAAACAGTTAACTCTTGGCCTATTTTCCATTCGACCACCTACTATATAGTTTTTATGTGGTTTTTCTTCTTTTTTGATAGATTTACGCCAATCGAGACAATCTTTAACAATGCAATCCGAAAGAATGTCAACACGTGGTGGTGGAGTAGCAACAAATCATCATCACCATCCACCAACAGCACATTCAATAACATCATCACGTCGTTCACGGCCACGTTCCCGTTCCCGTGATCATAATCGTCCAAGTAGTCGATATAGTACAGCTGGATCAACGCATACATTAAACAATTATTGTGACAATTCGGATAATTGGACTGATCATGATATGGATATTTATATGGCACGGAATCCAACAACACGAAATGGTTTAGTACCACTCTAGATTTTTGGTCAAACAACAAC